>CAXITT010000549.1:305049-323375 GCA_964033795.1 Lymnaea stagnalis
TTGACGGAGATATTGCAGAAGATAACAAGTGTACTAATAGGGCTTGACGGAGATATTGCAGAAGATAACAAGTGTACTAATAGGGCTTGACGGAGATATTGCAGAAGATAACAAGTGTACTAATAGGGGTTGACGGAGATATTGCAGAAGATAACAAGTGTACTAATAGGGCTTGACGGAGATATTGCAGAAGATAACAATTGTTTGATCCAACTTTAAAAATTCGACATGATGTTGATGAGCAAGTTTTAAGACAGTTTAAAGCAGCAAGACATCGGCAAGACAGCACCAAGTTGGCAGCAAGACATCACTAAGATAGCAGCACGATAGCAGAAAGACAGCACCAAGATAGCAGCACGACAGCATCAAGACAGCACCAAGATAGCAGCAAGACAGTAATAAGTTAGCAGCAAGATTGCAGCATGATAGCATCAAGATTGCAGCATGATAGTAACAAACATGTCATCGCTGGTTACGAGAAATTTCAATGAATATGATGGAGTCTCGCATATTTCTCTGCAACAAATTTGTGCAATCAACACTGAACCAAGGGCAACTAGGCTTCAATCTCCCCATGCAAACAAATCACCAGAACAGCAAATTACATCAACTTTGACAAACAAATAACTAGAACAGCAAATTACATCAACTTTGACAAACAAATGACTAGAACAGCAAATTACATCAACTTTGACAAACAAATAACTAGAACAGCAAATTACATCAACTTTGACAAACAAATGACTAGAACAGCAAATTACATCAACTTTGACAAACAAATCACCAGAACAGCAAATTACATCAACTTTGACAAACAAATCACCAGAACAACAAATTACATCAACTTTGACAAACAAATCACTAGAACAGCAAATTACATCAACTTTGACAAACAAATCACTAGAACAGCAAATTACATCAACTTTGACAAACAAATCACTAGAACAGCAAATTACATCAACTTTGACAAACAAATCACCAGAACAGCAAATTACATCAACTTTGACAAACAAATCACCAGAACAGCAAATTACATCAACTTTGACAAACAAATCACCAGAACAGCAAATTACATCAACTTTGACAAACAAATCACCAGAACAGCAAATTACATCAACTTTGACAAACAAATCACCAGAACAGCAAATTACATCAACTTTGACAAACAAATCACTAGAACAGCAAATTACATCAACTTTGACAAACAAATCACTAGAACAGCAAATTACATCAACTTTGACAAACAAATCACTAGAACAGCAAATTACATCAACTTTGACAAACAAATAACTAGAACAGCAAATTACATCAACTTTGACAAACAAATCACTAGAACAGCAAATTACATCAACTTTGACAAACAAATCACTAGAACAGCAAATTACATAAACTTTGACAAACAAATGACTAGAACAGCAAACTTCAAGAATAACCTCCAGAGTCTGCTGCTAAATTTGGTAATCTCGTGAAAGGTCTTACAGAAAGATCTTAGAGAAATGTCTTGCAGCAGACACTGAAACTAGTCTAAAAGTAATACATAACATACAACGCAAATGTTCATTATCAAAGTAATGGTGGGGCTATGAACTTAGAATTGTGCAGACCAAATGTAATGGGGATATACATTCCACCTGTCACAATGATGATGTTGGCCAACAAGGATACATTCCACCTGTCACAATGATGATGTTGGCCAACAAGGATACATTCCACCTGTCACAATGATGATGTTGGCCAACAAGGATACATTCCTCCTGTCACAATGATGATGATGACCAACAAGGATACATTCCACCTGTCACAATGATGATGTTGACCAACAAGGATACATTCCCCCTGTCACAATGATGATGTTGGCCAACAAGGATACATTCCCCCTGTCACAATGATGATGTTGACCAACAAGGATACATTCCCCCTGTCACAATGATGATGTTGACCAACAAGGATACATTCCCCCTGTCACAATGATGATGTTGACCAACAAGGATACATTCCCCCTGTCACAATGATGATGTTGACCAACAAGGATACATTCCCCCTGTCACAATGATGATGTTGACCAACAAGATATATTCCCCCTGTCACAATGATGATGTTGACCAACAAGGATACATTCCCCCTTTAACAATGATGATGTTGACCAACAAGATACATTCCCCCTGTCATAATGATGACGTCGACCAACAAGATACATTCCTCCTGTCACAATGATGATGTTGACCAACAAGGATACATTCCACCTGTCACAATGATGACGTTGACCAACAAGGATACATTCCACCTGTCACAATGATGATGTTGACCAACAAGATATTTTCCCCCTGTCACAATGATGATGTTGACCAACAAGATACATTCCACCTGTCACAATGATGACGATGACCAACAAGATTTTATTCCACCTGTCACAATGATGATGTTGACCAACAAGATATATTCCCCCTGTCACAATGATGATGTTGACCAACAAGATACATTCCCCCTGTCACAATGATGATGTTGACCAACAAGATACATTCCACCTGTCACAATGATGACGATGACCAACAAGATTTTATTCCACCTGTCACCGTCACAACAATTATGTGGACTTCCATTTTTATCAGATTTTGCGTTAAAATGGGTCCGATGTTCAAAAAAATGTTTGCGTCGCTTATACTTACCGGGTATACAAATATAAAGTGGTACCTCGACTTACGAACGGATCCGTTCCTGACTCTGGTTCGTATCTCTGAACCTAATGTCCCATTACACCTTACGGGAAATCACTGAATCCGTTTTCAGAATTAAAATATGTAAAAGAGAAAACAATAAATTAAAAATAACTCTTCTCACCTAAAGTTTAGGAAATTATCTTACTTTAGATTTTAGAAACACATCGTGACCTCTGGGCAATAAATACGTCCCGGTATTTTATGTACCCTTCCAATCTTTAAATTGATCAAATCTTTGGTTTTACATGTTTCATATTTATGTAGTATGAAAATCCCTTTCCATCACATTGGTGACGTATTCAGAAACAGATTAGTACCGGTAATATGTTATATGTAGTGCCCCACCTTCAGTGCACAAGGTATTTATATACCATCACTGAGTGCTTAATAACATGTGAAAATAAAAATGAAATCGATATCAAAATAAACTCATTTCAACTCATTGTGACAAGTAGAAGCTTAAAACAAATCTCCAAGCCCGTTTGAACCAGGAGTCCCATGGGGAATAACCATTGTTCCTGTAAGGAAAGAAACTGCGGCCTGTTATCTTCCCTAGACACGAGTTACCATTATGTTAACATTGTTATGGTACCAGTACAGTAGTAAAAGTAGGTAGTCCAAACTAAAGAAAAAATGCGTTTTAGGGTCATTTTTCGAAGTTTTCAAAAAAATAATGAATCCTTTTCTAGTAGTATAGTAGCGATACAGCAATAAAATTTATATGTGAAAGTTTAAGTCTTTATCTGGCGACATGTGTTACTTGCATGACCGTAACATGTGTTTGAAAGTGTTTTTTCTGTGTTTGAAAAGTATCAGTTGGGACCCATTTGACGGCGTTTTCGCGAGTACCGGTTGACCCCAAGGTGTTTCAAACGCCCACGGCTTCGCGTGTATTTGAGTTATCGCAATAATTCTACCACCATAAGAAAGAGCAGATGCTGTCCTTTCGTTTGATGCATAGAAAGTTTAATAGTAAAAGTAAAAAAAAAGATGAAACAGTATCCGGTACCGTACTTCAGTTTGTTGTAATATATTTTATGAAGCTAGTTGTTGAATAGCAGTTAGCAGCTTCATCATGTTCCACGCCTTTTCGGATTTCATAAATCTGCGCGAACAAAATTTATCTTACCGGTATTGAGATTTAGTTTGAGTGTGTAATTATATTAAATATGTAATACCAGGTAGTTGATTAAATACCCGGTATCGATGACAAACAAGAGGTAGTTGACATCTTGTACTTGTTTTAAATGTACCGGCACCGATATCAGGGGACTTGAGACATCTTTTGAGTTTGTAATGTTTAGCCTAGAGAGCAGCACAAGAGAAAACAGCAGTTTGTCAGCAAATCCATGATGCTCGTAATATTAATGTTAGTTACGGTACTTGTGTAATTTGCTTGTCACTTTTATATATGGCTAACTTTACGCAACGCTGAGTTAAAACTATTACGGTACTATTACATTCAATGATTCATAATGCTAGAACTACCACAGATTGTTGAACTTGATGCATAAATTTCCCCCACACCAGTGTAAATAAATGTTCCTGCATTAAAAGAAACAGGCTAGTTAATTAATACTGATACTGTACTAATAGTGTTGTCATATAATATAATCATGACTATTTCTGAATTTCTAATTCTACATACTACTGGTACCCAGCACTCATTTTGATAATGAAAGCCATGTTGGAAATGCACCATTTTAGTGCCTGCACAATACTTTCATTGTTTAAGAATTGCAATTCACGTAAACTTTACATGTTAAATTAACTTAAATTCTAAACATCACAAATTCTTTTCATTATCAAAGACATTTTTCAAGCTATTTGGAAAATGAATTAAATTAACTTATTGTATTGTCTTCCTTTTCATGTTGTGAAACTGTGCTTTTGTCCATTTTTTAATGATTGTTATTTACATCCTTGTGACAACCCTTAAAAACCATTGAATTCGATATTTCTGTAGACCAATACTACACAAAAATAACTGAATAATTACACTGTGCAAGTGCCAAAAGTTATGCATGGAGATAGGTGTTAAAATTACACTCAAAATTTGAGACTTGGAATTTTGCAAAAAAATGCACAACTTTCTAAGTTAAATTTTGAGATTCTGGTTACATTTCATGGTTCTGCCCCAATGAAGCCTAGCTCTATTTCAGGGAATTGTTAAATTAATTCTGAGTACAGTTACTGTGAGGCAAATGATTATCAACCATCCAATTAACGTATATCATTAACAACTCTTGAATACAAAGTGATCAATCTATTTTCCTCTTGAATACAAAGTGATCAATCTATTTTGAAAGCCTGCCAAATCTGCATAACAACATTAAAAAATTTAATAATAAAATATACAATTCCACAAAACAAGAAATTTAATTGCACAATCAACCAAACAGGATTTTTAAAAAAATCAAAAAAGACTTAGTTTTCATCATAAATTATAACATTTTATTTCTGAGCCTTCTTGCCACCCCCTTTAATCTGGCTGGCGATTCTGTCCAAATCACGGCGACCTTGTGCAGTAAGACGTCTGCCGCTAGGAAAATAAAGGGAAGAAACCAGTTAGACAATAGAAAAAAAAATGTAAGCAAATAAAATGCATTAATATTCTTTGTTTATTCCAATTTTTTCACCAGCTATTCTTAACTTAAAGGTTAGCTTGACTTGCACCAGCCAGCCACCTAAAAAACATAGGACATACAATAGAGAGCAGGACCCGTAGCAATTTTTAAAAATAATCATTTCAGGCATTGTAATGAAGATGATTGCTACCTAAAAGAAAATGCCAATGATAATGAATTAGGTGAACTTTCAGTTGAGACTTAGTTATAGATAACTGGATGACAATCCTGACTAATCACTGATGTGGTACATTGAAATCAAGTTATGACATGCCTTATAATTATATTGGAATATCAATTATTACAACCTCATAATGAAGAACTGAAGCGCCTGCTGAAAAATGTACAGGAAAATTTTTAAAAAATCATTGGAATGACTTACCCAGAGTTTGCATCAGTTTCGACCATCTTCAGGAACTCCAAAACCTGGAGCACTTTGCGGGCAACAGTTGCAGAAGCAAGGCAGTGGTGGCTTGGTGTTGTCCCATTACGCTGATTGCCTACAAAAATAATTGCAATGATTTTAATCTCGACAATATAATATATAGAAAAAATCCTTTCAATTTCTTGGCAAAGCCATGTTTAGCTAACCAATAAAAGTTCCTGGAAGTAAGTCCACATTGCTAGAATTGAGAACAAGCCAAGGCAGGAAAAAAGTTAAAATACTAGTTTAACCTGAATCTCTGGGTAAAATTATTACCTCCATAAAGTTTTCTCAGTGCTCCAACTCCACATGGTGCACGAATATAAAGGTGGCGAGCAACAGAAGCTGAAAAAAAAAAATTAATCATAGTTTAATACAAAAACACTGAATTAAATTTACATTGCACTTATAACATACTAAAAATAGGACTCAAAATAAATAATACGGTTAAAATTATATCATACTTGAATAAAATAAAATGATTGTTAGAACCAAGGACAAATGCAGGGCATCAAACATTTGTCATCTGGCACCAAGTATAAATAGTAAACATTAACTTTTTTTGTTTAAAAGATTAAATGAAATAATTAAAACTGCTAAAATTAGTTTTTTTTTAAACAGAAAGAAAAATATAACTGACCATTATCATGATGCCAGCAACGAGGGTCTAGGATATTATTACTATAAGCAGATATGTAAAACATTTGTATTCTAGTACCTTTATCTTAAACTTAAAGAAATTTTGCTGTTAAATTGCTATGGAATCCATAATTTTTTTTGTATATAATGATTGATTTAATTCACTGTCTAACAGCAGAACTGCCTTACCGGGTACATAAAAATATTTTTAACTACAAACTCAGATTTTTTTTTACTAGATTGTTTCTTTTTGAGTATATTTGAAAAGAAAACAATTTTTTCGTTTAGACTATTCCGAAAAATAAATTTTAATTGTAAAAAGTAAAACTTACCAGCTCTAATGTAAAACCAATCTTCATCATATGGGCTGAGCTCATTGAAGCGTCCTAACTTGACAATATCTGCCCATTCTGGAACCTTGACTTTGCCAGTTCTAAAATATGAAATTTAACGGATTAGTCAACAAAAAGAAATATTGACTAAACAGATCTGTCTGAATAAACAAAGGCTTGAAAATAAATGTCAGTGAGGAGTTCAAAACTTGAAAGACAAATGAACATGCTGCTGCTAAGCTTTGTAAACTTTGCTCTGCAGTTCCAGAGCCGCAGAATGAATAGCTCAATCATTTTTAGCCTACACTATAAAAAAAGGGCAAACTTGGTAACATTTGCTTTAACTTAGTAACTAAATTCAGTGCATTCTCAAAAGTAAAATATGACGCTAGGTGGTGGTAAGTGGTATTCTAATCAAGTCCCACAATACTTTCTTTGCATATGTAATATATAAAATGGCTCTTCAATCAAAAAAGGCTGCTGACCCTTGGTTTAACTGCAGGCTTCAGACAAAATGTTAATTACATTAGACCCCACTTTGATGAACAGTCACCAAATGTTTTTTTCAAAGAAAAATGAACCAAACGACCGTTACACAAAAAAATATATCATCTACATATGAAATCAGGCTTACAGGGAAAGTATACTGAATGCCAAACTAATATGTTGTAATTATTAGTCATTGTGGGAAATGCTGCCGATATTGAACATATAAGATATATATTCAGTATATCAATTGGGTGCAATCCCAGATCTACAAAGGGGGTTTCTGGGAGTATTTATTACAGCATAGTTACAGTAGTAAGTAACACACCACCCCCTCCACATTTGACCCTGGTACCCCATTCTTGCCATACATAATTTTCATTTGAAAGCATAATAAGTGTGTTTTCAAACCTGAAGGTAAACCGGCTTTCGAATGGCTTTCAAGCAAGATCTGATCACAGAGAGCATTAGGAGGATACTACAGAGATAGGCACACCACTTTGAAGGCATGATAAATGGCTCAGGAGGAGGAACAAATGATAAAGCTCAACCACAAGTAGGACCAGACCCATTGGTCAATCAACCTACAGATGTATTCTTTACCATGAAAAATAAAGCCCAGGAATAGAATAGACTTTATCACTGCAGGACTGATAAAACTAGATGAAAAAGAACTGCATAGGCAAATACAAGACCTCATATTCAGAATCTTGCAGTACTGAACTCATAATCCCAATTCACAAAAATTGGTCTAAGCTGGATTGCTCAAATTATAGAGGAATTCCCTTACTTAATGCAACTTTGAAAATCTCCACTAAACAAATAGTAATAGCAAATAAATGGAAAGGTATTGTGAACAGACCCTAGGGGACTATCAATGTGGATTCCGACAGAATCAACCACGGATAATACAACATCAACAGCTTATTATAGCATAGAAAGGAAATATCTGTATGATGCTCTACAGGATTTTGGAAGTCCTTAAACTTACCTTGCTCATACATATGACGATGGACAACTCTAGTAAAGTAAAATCACACAAAGTACAGGGAGAGTATTTGAGGGAGTTAATCAGGGCCGCAGACCGGGAGATTCACTATCATATAAACTGTTCAACATCTTGTTAGGTCATTAGAAACATACATGTGAGCACCAGTGGAACCATTACAGACTACTCCCAGAGATTATTACAGAATAACCATCAGGAATTTTATATAGCCAACAATCACAGCACCTGGCACAGAGCAGAAACAGCAATAATATAATTAAGGGAACTTGACGCCTCGGTCAAAGCTGGTCTTGATGTAAAAGAAGCGAAGACACAATATAAGATGTCATGAAACACGCATACTTAAAACAATATAAACAACTATGTTCATATGTTTGAGAGAGTGGCCACTTTAAAGAATCTAGGGGCGACTATAATTGAGCACAACAAAATAATGATTGTGGTGAAAGAAAGGATAACAGCAGGCAATCATTCTTATTTCAGCCTAAAAAGAGTACTGAGACTGTGGTTCGTTCATGGAGGCAGAAAGCTGTGACTTGATTCGAATGGAAGCATGCGGTAGAGCAGGCCAGGGTCCCACAGGGACTGAAGTCTGTAGTGCCCTGGATAATTTTAAACCTCTGTCTAGTTAAGACAGGAAATGACAAGAATATTCTCACCCAAGGTGCAGAGACGTCACTTAAGGGGTAAGCCAACAATCGCAGTAAGGTGAATAGTTAAGATTTGAAAGATAACCTTAGGCGTGGGTTAAAAAAAAAGTGGCTTACAATGCCAAACTAATTTTGACTTTGGAATTTTTTTTTTTTACCTCTATGCCATTCATTTAAATTACATAGCCATTACACGGAACACTTCAACATATTTTATGGGGAGGGTAGACCTCTAGCCCCCAATTTCAAGACAAATATAAAAAATGAAGGAAATTTCCTCACCACGTGTCAGTGTACAATTCTCTCCTTTTTGTTTATCTTTGTGTTGTTACTAAAGTTAACTTGTCCTTAATATGACAATGGAATGTTTTAAATTAAAATTTCAATGGTTGGTTAATTATATTTTAATATTCCTGCATTTTGGACGGGTCATTGCCGCTGCCATGCCGTAGATAGCCAAAATTTTTATCAAGGAAGTACATAGCTTGACATGGCCCAAAATACTCTGAATACAGACTAATGCCATAAGTAAACCCGAGAACCTCAATAAATCATAGTAGTCATCGCCACCGGTCAGGTAATAATGACTACTATGGTACATGGTGCACCAGGAAATCTCATTTTCACCAATTAAGTTTTCTTTAATTAGCATAAACATTTTAAAAGCAAATTATCCTACCTTTTCAAAAAATCAGCCAGAGCTCTTGTAAACTCATGGGCATTTACATCTTTCACAGAGACTCCCATCTGTAATTATAAAAACAGTTGTTTACAAAAATAGGGCTTCCTGCGTAAGTCTTAGTAGGGCAAGTTAAGACTGGCCAACATGAACATTGAATTTTTAGACTTAGTAGGCCTAATTAAGTTGTTTTTTATTTAATAGGGCTAACTTGAACCCATAGACTATAAAGACCAATAGTGATGAGTTTGTTTCAGTTTCAACCTCATAAGATTAATACAGAATACTTTATCCACAAAGTTTATGAAGGTTGATCCCTATTTATCTCATTTATCCCCACTTCCAATCCTTTTCCATATCCCCAATGACTAGCCTGGTCCTGTTTGAAAATCTTTGTTTTTTTTTCCCTATTGATTGTATCATTTGAGACTAGGTCGAAGATTTCTTCTGGCAGTGGCACAAGACATTATTTAGGAGCTCAGTGTATTCTGGTAGTTGGTATTTACAGCTTTATAACTACATGTTTTTAACACTCAACGATACAATGGGTTTATTCTAAATGTTGTAAGGGGGAATTGTGTGCATCTACAACACTTAAAAATGAGAAATGACCCATTATCGATATAATAATGAAATGCAATTTAAATTGCTGCAGTATAATTTTAAAGATGTAATATTTCATTGATGTTTACAAGATATGAAAGATGATGATCAAAAGATATGTTTAGTGTGTTAAAATGATATAATATTATAGATGTTAAACAATTTTAAGTCGTACCTTGTTTAGCTAAGCTATACCACTAGAGGTAAATAGCGGAAAAGGAAGTTGCCGTTGATTTTCGGTTAAAAATTATACTGGACAGCCGAAAAGCGACGGCGGCACGTAATCGAACAAAACAGAACGATATTTTTATCTTTCTTTTACTTTTAGATATTGAAGTAGCAATTTTTATTTTTAGTAAATAATAGTAAATGTATCATAATGATTTTTCACATTATACAATTTATACGCATCTTCCTATGACTACCGGTAATCATGACCAAGTCTGTTATTCATAATTAAAACACCATTTAATTTGTTTGAAACATCTGGAATCTCTGATAATCGAGTGCGTAATTACTAAATTACGTTTGGTAAGATAATAAATATGGGCTAAAATCGAGGACGGCTGCCACGGCGTCTTTTGTGTCTTTATTATAGTTACAGTGAATTAGGGTTTAGGTTAGGCTTAGGGATCGATTTAGGGTTCAGGTTAGGCAAAGGGATCGATTTAGGGATACATTCGTGAAATTCAATAAAAAAGTGGCAGGCGTAAAATATCTGTCACCCCCCCCCCCTTTTTTTTCCCTTTCAAATTTGTGTAGTGTAGAAGGCTTTTATCGGGGGGTGTCTACAAAGACAGGAGTGTGTGTGTGTGTGTGTGTAATTTTATGTGGAACCCACGTACATAAGCAACTACGTCACTCACATGAAGCACATGTACAGAAATAAAGTGTAAACGTCAAAATAAAATATAAAAAGAGAACCTTGAACAATGTGGCTAACTAATGTTTACAAACAAATGGAGCACATAGGCCTCATACTAGCTAGGGTAACTAGTATCCTTACCTTTACTCTTGTGATAAATTACAGCAAATAATAATTTTAAAAATCCTTACCTTTACTCTTGTGATAAATTACAGCAAATAATAATTTTAAAAATCCTTACCTTTACTCTTGTGATAAATTACAGCAAATAATAATTTTAAAAATCCTTACCTTTACTCTTGTGATAAATTACAGCAAATAATAATTTTAAAAATCCTTACCTTTACTCTTGTGGTTGGCTTGCACAGTTTGCGTTGCAAAAGGGGCCGTCCATAAAGTACGTCACGCTCCAGAGGGGGGAGAAAATGGTGTAAGAAAGTGTGACAGTTTGTGACAGGGGGCAGGGGGGGTCAGGCCATGTGTGACGTCACACATTTATTTTTTTAGTATGATGAAATGCGTATCTCCTGAATGTGTTGTTCACGATTCCTCTCGCTAGGAGCGCTAGTATACTGTTTCGAAGCCTTGTTTTATGTATTGCCTTGCCGAGATCAACAGGAGTTTTCAAAGAACAACTAAATGATCTTTATGGTCCATCTTTGCAGACCAGCTGACTTGATCGAAATTGCAAAGTATGTCACTTATAATTTGCCTCACAATGTCGAGAAACATGCAGGACAACTCAGAGCTCGGGCTCGGGAGAATGTGCCAACCAGGGGTGGACTGGGGCGTTCAAGCGGCCCGGAAAAAATCAAAGCGGCCCAGGAAAAAAAAGAAAAAGCGGCCCTATCTTCATGACTTTTATTTTTATTATATCACTGGTCCTAGCGGCGCATCGGGAATCTTCCCGGTGTCCCGGCGGCCCAGTCCACCCCTGATGCCAACCCAAACTGTTCCAGAATCAACTCAGATAAAACGCATCCGTCCTTTGAGAATCGCTGCTAGAAGGCAAAGAGAACTCATGGCAGTTATTGCCAGGAGAGAAAATGCACATTCAGAGGATGCTGAGTGGCTAGATGAGGATGAAGTTGATCTGTCTGCAATTATCCTTCCAGGAAACGATGATGGTGAAAGATTAATGCCAGTCTTAACTATGGATGACACTTCACTTCACCATGGATGGATGATGTCCAGTGAATATTTTTTAACATAATTCATAGGCCCATAATAAACAGATTCAATATAGCACAAGAGTTTGTCACATAATTTGTCAATCTAGTCTTTTTTTTTTTAGTCAAATTGTTTTGTTTCCTTTTAATTATTTAATTACTGGGTGAGGTCAAGTTTTGCTAATTTACTTCTTATACTGTGTAAAAAAGATTGCATAATCGGAAATTATCTAAAACTTGACCTCAACATTTGTAAATGAAAAAGCAGCAGATAAATGATGTGTATAATATAATTGTCTAGTCTAATTTTTGCAATTTCTGTTTTCAAATTCAATCTAGATTGAGTTACTGCTTCAATGAATAACTGTGACAACTGTTGACAACTACCTATTCTACTATTAAAGTAATTTTAATAATGTGATAGTTCTTTTAAGTGGAAATTTTATATGTTAATACAGTTAATAGATAAGTGTGTTTTAGATTAAATTTTAATTAGGTGTTAATTTTTTAAAAAAATTCTTCGAAAGTGTGACGTACTTTAGGGGGGGGGGGTCCGAGATTTGTGACAGTTTGTGACCGGGGGGAGGAGGGGGGTAAAAATGGTCAAAATTAGCGTGACATACTTTATGGAGGGCCCCAAAGTTTGGGTGTGTGTATGGGGGGGGGCGGCTTACACTAGGCTACTCGGGGGAAAAAGGGGGGGGGGGGGAGGCAGGGCCTGCAGAAGGNGCAGAAGGTGTTGGAGCTTGTGAGCTGTGTCTCTATCAGAGATGCAGGGCCTGCAGAAGGTGTTGGAGCTTGTGAGCTGTGTCTCTATCAGAGATGCAGGGCCTGCAGAAGGTGTTGGAGCTTGTGAGCTGTGTCTCTATCAGAGATGCAGGGCCTGCAGAAGGTGTTGGAGCTTGTGAGCTGTGTCTCTATCAGAGATGCAGGGCCTGCAGAAGGTGTTGGAGCTTGTGAGCTGTGTCTCTATCAGAGATGCAGGGCCTGCAGAAGGTGTTGGAGCTTGTGAGCTGTGTCTCTATCAGAGATGCAGGGCCTGCAGAAGGTGTTGGAGCTTGTGAGCTGTGTCTCTATCAGAGATGCAGGGCCTGCAGAAGGTGTTGGAGCTTGTGAGCTGTGTCTCTATCAGAGATGCAGGGCCTGCAGAAGGTGTTGGAGCTTGTGAGCTGTGTCTCTATCAGAGATGCAGGGCCTGCAGAAGGTGTTGGAGCTTGTGAGCTGTGTCTCTATCAGAGATGCAGGGCCTGCAGAAGGTGTTGGAGCTTGTGAGCTGTGTCTCTATCAGAGATGCAGGGCCTGCAGAAGGTGTTGGAGCTTGTGAGCTGTGTCTCTATCAGAGATGCAGGGCCTGCAGAAGGTGTTGGAGCTTGTGAGCTGTGTCTCTATCAGAGATGCAGGGCCTGCAGAAGGTGTTGGAGCTTGTGAGCTGTGTCTCTATCAGAGATGCAGGGCCTGCAGAAGGTGTTGGAGCTTGTGAGCTGTGTCTCTATCAGAGATGCAGGGCCTGCAGAAGGTGTTGGAGCTTGTGAGCTGTGTCTCTATCAGAGATGCAGGGCCTGCAGAAGGTGTTGGAGCTTGTGAGCTGTGTCTCTATCAGACAATTTCCTCCGGGTGGTGGAGGGATGTTTTATATTTCGGGAGGGGGGCTGTGCCAGTGGAAAGAGAGGTAGCAAAGGTTGACAGGGGGGGGAATATTTTCGGGCGCCCCAATGGGTTTTTATTTTATTGAATTAATGGATGAAAAAATGGTTTTTAGAGTTGGGGGGGGGTAACTGGAGTCTTATCCCCCCCCCCCTGGCACCAAACACTCATGCCAGTGACGCAGAAGAAAAAAAAGGTTGGGGGGGGGGCAGTATATATATCGGCACAAAGATTGGTTGTCAGGGCAAGCAATACTTCCATTTTTTTTCAGGAAGTAGATGAGAAATCGAGCATCCAGATGGCTTTTCCCTCATCAGAAAATGTGTGATCATTTAAAAATCAAGAGGTGCGTTTTGGAGCAGATATGATTTGAATGTTTTGATAAGACTATTTGATCAGAGGAGATCATCATTCAAGCGTCGGGGTAGGCATTATGGCGCCCAGTGCCATACATAAACTACATTTTTTCTGGTTGTGGTGCGCCCAAGATAATAATTTGCCAAAAGATTAAATTAGTCTTGAACAAAAGCGGGGGCAGGTGTCCCCTCAATCATCGCTTGGAACCACCTGGACAATACCGCCGTAAACTCGACGTCACTCGAGAGCTTCAAAACTGCCCTAGCAGCCCTTAAAATAGCAGCATCGCATCCCCAACCTTTGCACATATGCCAGCAACATACAGTCTGCAACATACCCTACTAGAACATGGTCGATCTGAATGGAAGGATGTGGTGGAGCAGACCGGGGCCCTACATGGGATGCAACGTGACTGATGAATGTATTTTAGACTTTTGGGTGGGAAGCGCTAAAAAATAGTAATAATAAAAGACATCTCTAACTCTTCCACCAGCCCACCATTAACTAAATTCAATCAAGTTGGGAGCCCTGAAAGACATGCTTTTTTTATCATTAGATACTGCCTAGCCTTAAATCTTTAAGGTCTCCGGAAAACTTTCGATCAATCCAAAATACTAGAATGCATTTTTGAACACGGATATTTTTAAATTTGCGTAATTGTACAGTTAACTGGAGAGCAGCGGAGAGCAACGGGAGAGATGCTAGTTAAGATTTTAGGTGTTACTTGACGAGCTGCACCATCAACACATATTTACTCACTAAACAAGACAATCCTCCAACAAGTATCCAATAATCCATACCTTGGAATTCTCTTCTCCAAAACACAAAATGGTCAGCCCATATAAATAAAATTTAAAAAAAAGCCAACTCCACACTAGGTTTCATCCGAAGAAATCTGCGCCACTGCCCAACTTCCTGCAAACGGAATGCCAATCTCGCACTCGTCCGTCCGTCTACAGGAATATGATGCGATCATCTGGGACCCACACCTCAAGCAAGACATGGACAAGATGGAGTGAATTCGACGTAACGCGGTGCGTTTTATCGCACGAGACTACAAATCCACCACTCCTGGCTTTGTCACTGGCCTCTTAAAAAGATTTGACCCCCCCCCCCTTTTTAAAGACAGATGAGAGGGACTCCACCTGATATTCTTATATAAAGTGATCATGGGACTGGTGCCGGCCATCCCAGTAGACACGTACCTCACCCCACAGAAGCCGTGTAGACTGATCAGAGCAACATGGTCACTGAACACAGACTTCAGCACTGACATTCCCATAAACAATTACATTAATTGTAAATGCTTCAAAGTGCCTCAGTGCAACACAGTGCAGTATCAACAATCTTTCTTCCCACGCACAATAATAGCATGGAACCACCTGAACGATTCCACTGTGAACTCGACATCAGTCGAAAGCTTCAAGGCTTCCCTAGCATCAGTTAGGAGCTGTTAGAATAGCAACATCATACCCCCAACCGTTGCAAAAATGCCAGTACATGGTTGCAGCAACGAAACATTACCAGAACCAGAACGGGGTCTCGTATACTTTAGTGGCTTAAAGATGTCATGCAAATACTTTTAATTTTATCAACTATTAATGCTAGGTATGGAAGAACACCGAAAAGTAGCAGGGTTGTTGGGAAGTATAAGCTCCAAAAAATTCAAGCGACGTCTCTTTCTCACCAGGTGTGTTATTTCAATAAATTTATATTACCGAATAGTTTAGGGTTTTTTTAAATTTTGGGATTAAGTACTTAAAAAGTAATGAATATATAAAAGAATATTTTTTAAAATAATAAAAATACTTAAGATAATGTCTCCATCATCCAAAAAAAAAAAAAAAAAAAAAAATAAAAAAAAAAAAAAAAAAATAAAAAAAAAAAAAAAAAAAAAAAAAAAAAAAAAAAAAAAAAAAAAAAAAAATAAAAAAAAATAAAAAAAAAAAAAAAAAAAAAAAAATGAATTGCTAAAATAAATTTACATCTTGAAATAAAAAAAAAAAAAGGAAAGAAAAAAGTTGACCGAAGCTAATACATTTTTATGAGTTTTCAAAACTGTTTTTATTTTTTATTTTAAAATAAATCATATTTAACCGGCATAATTTATATTACAAAAAACATGAGCTGTTTACAAAAGAAATAATATAGTTATTGATGTGTGATTTTATATTAGGGAAATCGTACCAAATAAAGTTTAAATTCCCAATATTCAGTTGACAGAAAAGTTGATTAAGATTTTCAAACTAGTAAAGCTTGCTTTAGATCAATTAAAAATTGCCTCTTCCATAGACTTTAAAACATTTTTTTTCCAATAATTCCATAAAAAAAATATTTTTAACTACTACCAAAAAATAGAATTTGAAAGATTTTTATAATTTCTGCTGGATTATCATCTAAAAAAAATATCGTTATTTTGTTTTACTATAATAGTCTAGTGCATTCAAAACGAAATTTGACGAAAATTTGATCGTGTGAACTGAAATAAAAGTTCAATCAAATTTCCTTTCGACCAAACTTCCGTTCGATCAAATTTCCGTTCGATCAAACTTCCGTCGATGAAATTTCTTTCAAAAAAATTTCTGGATACGAGAGCTAAGGCGCCGTCCATTAATTACGTCAACAATTTTAAAGCAATTCCCCCCCCCCCCTGGTCAACAACTGTCAAACTTACTTGACCCCCCTTAAGTAATTATGTCAATATTTGGCTATCCCCCCCCCCCCAATAAATTATAAAANACCCATTCATCAACTCATTCCTTCACTCATTCATCCCCTCATTCATCCACTCATTCATCCACTAATTCCCTCACTCATTCATCCACTCATTAAAAAAAGGCTGTTAAAGACTAAATATCATTGTTTGTGGACGTATAATTATGACTATTGTCAGTATAGCTGACAATTATAGCATAGTTTCTAGCTGCTATCATCTTCCCAGGGAGTAGCCAGGTGTTGCTCTTTTGTAACAATGGGCATAGTAGCTGATTTATCATATTCATCCTGCGGAACTGATGCACCAGACAAGTCAACATCATCCCCATCTAACCATTCAGCCCTTAAAATAGAAGAATTGTCAGTGTGAGCAATAATTGCCAGAAGCTCTCTCTGTCTCCTGTCAGCTACTTGCATTAGTCGAATCATTTTTTGTTGAGGAGCAGGTGGTAATTTCTTATGCATTGTCGGTGCTGTTGAACTTGTCATTTCCACATGACTTGTGTTGCAAAATAGATGTTACAGATTCTGCAAATCCATTCAAGCAGCATTGTTATTATTGTTACGCACTTTACTTTCCCCTAATTCTCAAAATAGCGTATTCCTACTCTATCAATGCCATTTAGCTTGACCATGTCCTTGTTCCATACCTGCAACATGACCGCAAACATACCACCCTATTCATTTGAGAAAAAAAGAATTTACAGTCGAAGAGATGCCAACTTTTGACTTCTCTTGCACTAACAAAGTGTGCTAACATTCTGAATAGCCATCAGCAGTGCACAGACAGACACACAATAAATAAATAAGCCTAAAAATTATATAATTATTTTAATTTACACTCATTAAATTTGTTAAAATAATGTAATAACCAGTCAATTTTTAAGATTAAAATTTTAATAGAGAAACGTCAACTAGTCTACCCCCTCCCCCTTGTCAACAATTGTTACACATTTCCAAACCCCCTCCCCACTATTTTGTTGACAAAGTTAATGGACGAGCCCTAAGTCATTATTGGGATTTAGTAAGCATTCGTCTGTGCAAAAATATTTTCAACAAATTAGAAAATATATTATATTTCAGTTTCTTCTACATTTAATAAATTGAATCGTTTGGCTTCATAGAGTGCATTTCTACCCTCTGCACATACTTTCATAGAGTGCATTTCTACCCTCTGCACATACTTTCATAGAGTGCATTTCTACCCTCTGCACATACTTTCATAGAGTGCATTTCTACCTTCTGCACATACTTTCATAGAGTGCATTTCTACCCTCTGCACATACTTTCATAGAGTGCATTTCTACCCTCTGCACATACTTTCATAGAGTGCATTTCTACCCTCTGCACATACTTTCATAGAGTGCATTTCTACCTTCTGCACATACTTTCATAGAGTGCATTTCTACC
>CAXITT010000549.1:323879-360105 GCA_964033795.1 Lymnaea stagnalis
TATATATATATATATATATATAAAATTAAAAAAACAAATTAAAAAAAAAAACAAAACAATTAGGCCTATACCAGGGGTCTCCAAACTTTCCAACCCGAGGGCTACATTAACGGTCAAAAAGCAGTTCAGGGGGCGGACTACGCACTCGAGGTCCTAATGAAAAATAAATAAAACATGGGTGGTGTTTTTAATTATTTATTTAATATTATTTTATTCAGTTATTATTTAATAACCCTTGGTACACTACACATGAACACGTGTATTAGTGGGAATGGTAAAAATTGTTTGCTTGATGCCAAAATAGCAGACATTTCTGGCTTTAGATTTGATATCCTTAACAATAACATCAACAATGACCTGAGATTATCATCAGACAAGTTTGTTCTCAAATTGTTTTTCGCGTATTTTATTTTTGAAAATGTGTGTCCACGCAGGCATGTTGTTCCAAAGATTGAAATGTACCTTGATGCAAAAGTTTTTGACATTAGGAAAGTCTTCCTTGGGCAAAAACTGTTTAAAAACCCACCAGTCCTTTGAGCTTGTCCCTGAGGAAGTCATTTGCTTGCAACTCAATGACCTCCTGACTCCAGCTGTAGTGAAAAAAAGTAGAAAAACTAAGCAGCGAATAAGGTTTTGCAATGTAGTGATTGGTTGGAAAACATAACGCACTACTTCGCACCTCTAGTTTAATTCGGTAAAAACATAACGTCCACGTAAGGGGCGGCTGATCTTGGCAGGATACACGTAAATTCCGTAATTTTTTGTGTGTAGACAATAAGGTCTCCACGGGCCGGATGAGAGGGCCCCGCGGGCAGTAGTTTGGAGACCCTTGAATTAAACAATAGAGGGTAACCCTCTTATTTATAAGTTACGTTACTCTTAGTTACTATTTATAAACCACGTAAAATCCCCGTTGTTGACAATTGCGGTGACTCAATAAAATGTCCCCCAAACAAAAAGCCCACTTTACAGCAATTATTTCTCACAATGAAAAACTCAAGTGCACAAATTGAGAGCTAAACAGGCACTTAGCACTTGTACCCAGTGGCGTAGCCAGGGTTGGTGTCAACCGGTGCGCTTAACTCAGGGTGTCACCCCCCCCCCCCGCCTTCCCCGATGGATTTCTTTTTTTTAATATAAGTCCCCAGCATAACAATGACAAGAACAAAAACAAATTAAAAATCGAAAGAGCACACGCCTGAACCCAGCTAAACAGGCACTTAGCACTTGTACCCAGGGGCGTAGCCAGGGTTGGTGTCAACCGGTGCGCTTAACTCAGGGTGTCACCCCCCCCCCCCCGACTTCCACGATGGATTTCTTTTTGTTAATATAAGTCCACAGCATAACAATGACAAGAACAAAAACAAATTAATTAAAGGTCAAGGGGTAAATGGGGTTAAGAGCTGTAACAACTTTACGTTATAATTATTTTTACATTGAATTTACTTTATTTAAATTTTCCTTTTATGGTTACATTTGTGAACAATGCATGTGTGATCGGTTATCCTTTAATGAAATTCGGTTAGACCGAGCAGTGTACTCTGTAAATATGCAATTTTTCAATTTGGTGTCCACCCCCACCCCCCACTTCCCGAGATGGTGTCACCTGGTGCGGTCCGCATCCCCTAGCTACTCCACTGCTTGGACTTGACAACTCTAACTTTTTAAATCCTTTTTTATTAAAATAAATGAGATATAAATTATACTAAAAACGTGCCCCCCCTCATTTTTTTCGCCTTCCATATCCCTATTATGTCACTAACATAGTAATCAAGGTTGTTAGTTACTATCCGAATTGTTTGAACACGAACTGAATCGCAACCCACGATATTCACTTGTCTCGACTGATTTCAGTAAAAAAAAAAAAAAAAAAAAAAAAAAAAAAAAAAAATTCTTCATAAAAAGGGGTGGCATTTTCGGTAAACTGCAGCATTTTTTCGTTGAAGGAGGAGAGCCACCGGCGTCATTTATCCTAGCTACACTTCTGATAACAATAAGTCTTCAAGTACAATATTCAATCATTAAAAAAAAATATGCTATATACGTTATACGAGCAAAGTAGGCCTAGTTAAGTGGCACTTATCCACAGACTGTAGAGGTAATCCCGGATGATTTAAGCAAAGATACAATTCACCCACGCAAATGAATCTGTCTTTACAAATGTCACATATGCATTATAATTATAATACTATATAGGCCTACCAAATATATTATAAGGAATATATTTGAATTTCAGTAAAATATGCTTTTGTCACATTCTTAAAATTAAAATTATTATTCATAGTTGAGCGCAATTAGTTGCTTAACCGTAAAAAAATTTTACATATGATTTTCCCCCCTTAACAATTTTATTAACATACTCATAACTATTTCTTAGACCAGTCAAGTCAGTTCACTCAGTGGTGTACTGGCGGTGTGGCAAGACATGGCGCGTGCCTTGAGCGCCACTTAAAAGGGGTGCAAAGTCGATGAGATGGACAAAGAATTATTATTCTTTAAAAAAACAAAAAAAACAAACAAACAAAAAACTAATGTTTTTGTGTTTAAGTATAAGGTAGTTGATACGTTAGTTGGCCCAATGATTGAGCTAAAATGCTGCACATTGCACACCAATGTGTTTTCTCCGCTGTTTTTATACTAACGGTAGGCATATACATGTACTTTGAATATTAAGTAGCATATAATAATTAATAAATAAATTAAGACAGATAAAATACGCAAATTTTTATCAAAATTATCTGGAAGTTATTTTGTATCGCGGTAAATTCTAGCTGGGTATATTTTCCGGTTGATAAAATTAGTTAATGCTGAATTTTCCGCATTTCCTGTTTGCTATGTTGTTCAGTCAGGAAGTGGAAATACTATTGGGATTGGGATAGCTCCTGAAGTTCAAACTTAAAAAAAAAACAACAACACAACAACCAGGTACCAAGGAGGCCTAATAACTAAATTTTGTAAGACCAGATCAAAATATAAAATTTATCTATTATTTAATTATATTTCAACATTGTGTGTAAAGTGTAGATTGATTAATTACCTCCTTTAAATTAATATTTAATATAATAAATAATAACATCATTAATTAGTAGTTGTAATCATTAGTCTTTTACTTTTAAGTACTCTTTAGTAGGCTAGGTAGGCATTACTTTTAGTTTTAGGCATTAGGGATTTTTGTATTAGGCACTATTTTTAACTATTAGGCTACCTTGCCTATCCTAGGCAAACATTTGATTGTGAAGTCAAAGGACTGAAAAGTGAAAGCCATCTTCAACTTCATTAATCACTTTCAACGAACAAAACAATAAAATAAAATCAGTTCATTTACTTTAGTTTTAGTCATTTAGAAATTAAAGAAATGCTTTCAGAACTTGAGAGGAAGTTATTCAAATACAACACATAATATTATAATTATAATATATTATTAATTATTATATATTAAAATTAAATATTAATATGCATAGACTCTTTAGACTAACCTAAAAAGGGTAAAACTCCTATATAGCGTTGGTAATTAATAACATTAAAATAGACAAAAAACAGCTTTAAAAACATAAAATACACCCAACAAAGCTGTAGTTAACACAGTTTCAAGTTTATTTAAAGCACCATTCTACTCTGAACCACAAAAGACTGTCTAATCACGGATAGTTATCGACAAGCATAATCAGGAAGTTCGGAAACATGTCTGTGCCCCGAAACTAGTTACGATAGGCAAATTCTTGCAGGCTTGGTTAAAATGAATTAAGACATAAAGGCAGATATAGCGTTGGTAATCACATACTAAGATAGACGGCACCTACTACCATACCAGAAATACTTTAGCAGACAAAAGGAAGTTTCTACGTTAAAATAAATTTAAATTGTCCCAAATAACCATGTTGGAGACAGGGGCGATGGGCGTAGCTACCGCACAAAAGTACAATAGATGAGGGAATTGATAGTACAATATTGTAATTGAGGCTATTTTTAATTATGCATCAAAACTGTTGTATTTTATTTTTTGCAGAATGGCGATACACTGACTGGAGATATACATAATGTTGTGCTACACAGTGAAAGTGAATTTGATCTTTTAGCAATGAGAAACTTTCTTTTATAATAAATGAAGAAAGGAATTTATTTTCACTAAAAATAATTCAGATACTTTGTTTACCCAGCTTTCTAAAAGGTCATTGTAATAAAGATTTCCAAGAAGCCAAAGAGTAGGCAATAACATACAATTTTCTTGGAGGAAATCCAGGATTGTTTCTAGAACCCAATATGACATCGGCTACCTCTTTGCTTAGGCTTATTGTGTTCTACAGCAGCATTAACAGTGAGTATTGAAATGATTTTAACTAACCTCACGGGTATCTGGTGTGTTTGTTGCAATATTATCAGCTTGATTATCTTTTCTTTTATAGTACAGTGAAGTCCATCTGGCTGAAAAAGCAAAGGTTTTTGCTCCAGTTAATCTTTTTTAATAAGAAAGCAGAAAAAGAAAATCCGCCATCTTAAATAGTACTAAGAAACATCACTATAGACGCAATCAGAATTTAGTTTATTATGTCTCTTTTGTTCTAGAAAACTCTATGCTTCTTACCAGACATTTGTGTATTAAATAAAAGCTTTTGTCTAGGGTAGAGACTGATCGAATTTCAGCTTCGGTTTCAGCACCAAAAGGTGGCATTAGACCACTTTCGGCCTAGTTTCGGTTTAGACAGAAACAGGAATGTTAACTTTTGGTTTAATTTAGGTTTTTGCCGAAACAGAAAAGTTAATTTTCGGTTTAATTTCTGTTTGGGCTGAAAGTGATTGAGACTTTCGGCCATCTGGCAGAGAGGTTGATTCAGGTTTTCTGTCATCTACCAGCAGTCAGACTGTGAGACATGTAGGCAGGCAATCTGATATTCATTATTGCTGGACGTCTCGCTGTCATCATATGCTATATGACTAATACTCTGCAAAAACTGCTCGCAACTGATCTATGACCTGCTTGTCATTTATTTCCAAAAATTAAATTTTAATTAAGCCTAGGCAAATGTAAATATTTTTGTGGAAGAAAATCTACGGGAATGGTAATATTTCCTTATTTTTAAAAAAAGTAAAAATTAGGGAAACTTAAGCTTTTTCATAATATTAATTTCTTGAAATTCATCAAAGTCATGCTCATAAAATGTTATTGGCGTGTGCATGAATCACGGGTTTGTATAGTAACTATGTAGTTGGTCTACTGCAGACCTGTTTACTTTTATAATTTTGGCTAAAAATTTACGATTTTGAGATGTTTTTTGCGATTCTCTGTCGAGACCCTCTCTGAACAACAATTTTAAGAGACCCAGTTAAAAAAATATTTTTCCCCCACCAATGGGGGTGAAGGAGGTTGGTCGCCAAACGAAAGAATTATGTCATCAGCACAGAAAGACTAATGTGTTGGTACTAGGCTACATTGTAATACGGTGATATCTTGCCAGCTATTTATGAAAACACAAAGCATTAGTATGACGATAACCGCGAAACATTGCGTTGATATTTTTATAGCCTTAATAACCGATATTTAGGTGACAAATAATAATTATTGTAGATATATGTCTAAAGGGTCTATTTTTCATGTATTCTTGTCGTCCCACACCCCCGTCCAAATTTTCTCTAAAATAAATTGTTACGAAATTTAAACTGATTTTTAATTAAAATGGTAAAAGCCAAAGTATTCATTAGCTTTTTACACTTTTTAGCTTTTTTTTTTCACGATGATCTCATTTTTTATAAAAAGAATGTAAATATTGATACTTTTCCCCCATCATTTTTCAATGTATGCAGAATGTATGCGTGAACAAATTTCAAAATATCTAAGTCTTTCGGTTTTGGCCGAAAGTCTTATTTAGTTTTTGGCCTGGTTTCGTTTTCGGTCGCAATCAGAAAATCACATTTGGTCGGCCTATTTGTGTGCGGACATGACATTCATTATTGATATTGTGTAAAAGATTACAACTTGAGTCTGAAGACCGATTCAAATTCAAAGAATTAATTGGAATAAACTGTAATTTTGAAATGCATAAAGACGATCGGTCACTGCCAACTGAAAATTTAATGATAAATGTAATCACTTCACAAATTACATTTTGCTGGAATAAAATCAGTACAGAAACATATCTACAATAGTATTATTATAGTTGATTCTAGTATTTTAATTTCTAGTATTTTAATTTCATTACAACTATATCAATATGCTTTTAAATTTTTATTTGCCATATATAGATACTGGTAATCAAGCTCATAATTTCAAATACAACCATCATACACAAAAATCACTGATATCAAGATTATGTATCAATCACTTATAGAAGAAAAGTTAGGATTTTTGTCATCAGCTTCTTTTAATTCATGTTAGCCATGATGCCCATGTGATTCAGAATTATTAATCTTAAAAAGTTAGTTGATGATATCCTAACAAAACAAAATTGAAAAGAAATAATACACATTTAGAACATTACTTTAGAATTAATTTGTTATTTTTTCTAAAATTAATATGATCATATAATTTTAAGGGGTGGTGAGGAATGACAGTCAAAAATGAAACACATTTACATAAAATGGCATAGATATTCAACTAATAAAGCTATTGTTATAAATTTTGTTGAAAGTGTCCAGCTGAAAGTCAAGAAATTTTGTGTAATTATTAAATCCCATTAATATAAATTAACCTCCACCTTTAAAACTAAATTTGATGAAAAGCTACTGTGGCCGACATATGTAGCATTGATACTGATACAATGAAATAATTGTGGCCGACATATGTAGCATTGATACTGATACAATGAAATAATTGTGGCCGACATATGTAGCATTGATACTGATACAATGAAATAATTGTGGCCGACATATGTAGCATTGATACTGATACAATGAAATAATTGTGGCCGACATATGTAGCATTGATACTGATACAATGAAATAATTGTGGCCGACATATGTAGCATTGATACTGATACAATGAAATCATTATTTCTTTAAACCAATAATGTAGCATTGGTACTGATACAATGAAATCATTGGTGGCCGACATATGTAGCATTGATACTGATACAATGAAATCATTATTTCTTTAAACCAATAAAGCTTTAGTGATAATGTTTTCCACAGAAACAAATAGGGTCTATCTGAAAATAAAAGAAATTTTATTAATTAATATTTCCCATTAAAAAATTAAGCTCCACATTTAATAAAAAAAATAAAATGGCGAAGAGCTACTGCGGCCTTCCTGACATAGGTCTATTGGTACGTTCAGATACTTAGTTTTAAACTAATAAAGCTATTGTAATAAAACTTATCCACAGTTGCGCATAGTGCACTGCTGAAAGTTTGGTTAGTTATTAATTCCCACTTAAATAATTAACATCTACATTAAAAAAAACCAGATAGGTTTATAAACCTACCATTACAATCATCTTTGTAGTACTTTGTAGTCTTTGATAAAGTTTGATAACTCTGTGGGATATTGATGACAAGGGAAGTAATAACCCCAGTTGAACTGCCCTATAGTGGTGACTTTATTTGATTCTCTCACTCCCAATGTTAGAGAATTAGTAAATCCTATGATAGGCTTAATTTTATTACATCATTTTACATGATTTTTCCTCTAGGAACTAAGAACAGACTGTATAGACTTAGATTATCCAAACAATATTTTGAAAAAAAAAAGCGGAAGTCTATGCTGTCAACTGCGAGAAGTTTCAAAAAACCTCATCGTATCTTTCAAATAACTAGAGAGATTTCTGGAAGCATTATAATATGTATGTTTTGAAAGACAAATAAATTAAATTTGTGTGCTTTTTAAAAAAAATAATTTTATGAAAATAAATAAATATTTGACAGAGGGTATTTTTGTGTATCACTAACAAATGAATTCAGTTTAATCTTATTATAATTAAACAAATATTTTCTTTTTCCAGCTATTTTATCTCAAGTGACGAGTCAAGTTGTGTCGAGGGAAAATGTAAGTGTCAAACTGACAGTCACTTTTCCAAACACACAGCAGGCCACCGAAGCAAGTCTTATTACAATTAGACATGAAATGAAAGACACCAAAGAAGATGTTTTATTTTTAAATAAAGGCTTTACTAATCTCAGACTGCAAGTGAAATATCAAAATAGAATCACAACAAACCCGGTTGCTGCAGACAGGAAGCTAGAAATGACTCTGTCTAATGTGGCTGCATCAGATGCTGGCTCCTTTACCTGTTTTGTGGGAACTGGGAATACAGTGATTGGAAACTGTGGTCAGAAACTCATTGTTTTACGTAAGTATCTGAATGTGTTTTGTTATCAAGAGATAAGATAGAGGCGAGAGTTTAGAGATTATCATTTGCTTATTTAGAGTGTTGAGAATCTGTTAATAATAAGTAATATTAGATGTAGTGTCTTGAATATATTAAAAGTAAGTACCTTTAGATGTAGTGTGTAAATTAATTAAGTAGCTTTAGATGGGTTGCTTATTACAAGGGCTCTTAACCAGGGGTCTCATCACCCTAAGTGGGTGTGGAAGGCAGTGTCAGGAGGTGCTGGAAGACCTAGAATATCAAGTTTATTCATTTTTAACGGTAGTTTTTATCATGGGGGTGCGGGAAAAAGTGTTTTAAAATCAAAATGGGGGTGCAGGTAATATTGGGGTCGCACAACTGAAAAAAAAAAAAAAAGTTAAGAACCCCTGAATATATTAACTTATTAATATATCAATTAGTATGCCTCATTAGATGTAGTGTCTAGTATCATGTATAATAATTTTTCTAGGTATGTATGAATGTGTGGCTGTAACATTTTATTCAAAAGGTGTGCAAAATAAAATTGCCAGAAGTCGGCACTAATTTTGATGCATGTCTTTTTAAAGTAACTTTAGTAGATGGGAAGTTGATACATTGCTGCCACCATTGTTTGCTGGGTTAGTTCTAGTGTGTGAATAAAATAGGTAGGATAAGATGAGATAGAAGTAACGGATGTGTAAACTAAACTGGTTTACCTATGTATAATTTAAGAAAATAATAATTAAACTATAAAATATTAAATTTAGGCTAACATTATTCTTGTTATTGGCGTTGTATTTATAATTTGGTCATCAGAAGATCTCATTCTACTTCACTGACAATTGAATCAATACATGCAGGCAGCTAATGGTATCTTTTAACTGGTTGATCTCCATTAGGTAAACCTGACCCACCTACTATAAATGTATTGAGTCCTCCACTAGAAGGTCAGACATTGAAGCTTGAATGTCAACCAAACTCTCTTAGTTTACCAGCTGACCACGGACTAGCATCTGACATAGTCTGGCAAGATAACCAAGGACAATTTATTGGTATACCAGGAGGAGACAGCAGGGTAAGATCTCTGCATGTAGATACATAAAGTTTTAATATATTAGGTCTGTATGTAACTTAATATTAGGTCTGTATGTATATTCTATTCTGGGTCTGTATGTATTTTCCAAACTGGTTCTGTATGTATACTCTATACTAATTCTGTATGTATATTCTATGTGGTGCAGTAACTAAAATGTATAATTGACTCAAACAACCGAACGTGAGCTGTATCATTTTCACTGTCTCTATCAACTTTTTAATGAATTTACAGTATTTGAGAAAAAAACGCTATAGAGTGAAGCCGCGAAAGTCGAACCGTGAAGTGGCGAGGGACTGCTGTATAGGATATATAATTGGCCAATTTTTTTTCTCCAGATAACTCATTTTTTTGTTGTTGATTTTTAATGGGGAATTAATTTATTAAAGACTGTATTTCAAACTGGGTTTTATTGTTCTCTTGGTTGTGTTTCTTTAAAAGACATCTGAGTTTCATTTTGACATTGCAGTTTAACATGGATGCTCAAGGTAATCTTGAGGTGCGGGGTATTCAACGCACAGACAAAGGACGTAGATTTGCTTGTACCTCTGCGGACAAAACTCCGGGAGTGTCCATAGAACCTTTGGCGTCAAATCCAAGTCCTTTCTATGAAGTGATACCTGAATGTAAGTTGTTTAGTTAAATGACAATCTATTTTATCTAAAGCCATTAGTTAACTTTTCAAACATTAATCAGTATTTTTTTTAGTTCATCTCATTAATCACACAATCATTGGAAGCATAAATCTGAATAGTGGCACTTTTTGTGTATCAACCTCATGTGTTAACTTTAAGGGTAAGATATGTAGAAATATTATTTTTATTGTTAATCGGGGACAGGGGTGCCACTTTTCCGGGTCATCCCGGAATTCCGGATTCGTGAGGCTAAATATTTTTCAGTTCCGGATTCGCGAGTTTTTATATTCTCTCTTTCCGGGTTCGCCAGTTCAATTTATTCAAATACGGATTCTGTCTGGGTTCTTTTTTTTAAGAAACAACATGCAACAGAATTCGCGAAAAACCAGGAAAATTCCTTGAAACTGGACGTTAATCGCCGATCTCGTCTATTTTTAGCCTTTCTGTTGCCAGAGAGCTAGTGGTTTCCCCTTGCGCATGCGCTTTACACTACGCGTTTCGAGTACCGTACTACTTCGATAGACCAGAAATATTTATTTTCTGTTCACGTCGCCGATCAAGAGATATTTGAAGTGTTTGGGTAAGCAAAGTGTAAAATTTAGTAAATATCTTTTTAATTTAGTTTTTGGCTACCTAGTTTTTAATTGTTGGGTAACCATTATCATAAAAAGAAAACTAATCGTCCGAGCGTTGTCTAACAAGACTAAGCTTAGCGTACTTTGTTATGTAGCTTTACTGTATACAGGCGACTTGTATTTTTTTTATTAGAAGAGCTAGGCGGCGTTTAACTTTTGTTTAAATACTTCTTAAGTTCACTTGACATTTAATTACGGAGTAAGCCTTCTAATTTTAAATAGGCGAATATGATTATGTTATTTTTATCCGTTCTGTAGTGAGCCTGACATAACTATTTAGTTAGTTTTTATTTATTAGTTATGCACTCCCGTGTTCTGACTCTGGGTATACTTTACAGTAATTTGTAATTCTACTACTACTACTACTATTACTAGTAAAATTACTAGTATTCATAATGCTCTGTATTACCGTAGCACTGCTACTAGCAGTAGTGCCGTAGTTAAATACTGGTATAATATAGTCGATATTAAATGTATGCCTTACTATAAACTATAAATCTAATATGATAATATATTTTATTTTGTTTCAATATTCAGGATCTAAGCTCAATAAAAATATGTAATGCCCAACAGTTAACAGTTCCTTTAACTTTAAAGAACTGATAGGCATTACAGTACCAGTACAGCAATAGGCAATCATGATTGAATAAGTCATCAATGAATACTATGCTGGAAATATTGATATCAAGTATTCAAGGGGAAAATGTCTGAGTCAATCATCTGATGATACCAGCTTTATCACCCATCTTAGGTGTCCACTTTTGTAACTTCTCAATTTATGAAATTTATGTGTCAAACTATGAAACTCTCACACTTGGGAGATAGTATAGACACTAAAGTGTGTTGATTCAAACTATCCATTTTCATCATAAAGAAGACAACATTAACTCCATATATGAAAAGATACTTTCCACTTGTGGTAGCTATACTTTTGTTCTAAAATGCCCAGATAACTCATTGCAAAAGTTGACTTTTCAAGTCTAAGTAAATTGAAAAATTGCTATTGCTGTAAATTTAATAAATACTAATAAATGTTTACATGTATACACCTTAATTGCTTAATTTTGTTCATTTGTGATGTATCTCAATGTTTTATTTGATAATTTCATGCTTGTTTTTATATTAATCAACAAAATGCCGCATTGCGATAATCAGGAATTTTGAGTTTCATTAAGTTTCAGGGATTGAAAAATTTGTAAATGAAGTTTCAGGTTTCAAGAAATTTTTAGAAAGGGATTTCAGGGTTCACAGCTTTCAGTGAGTGGCACCCCTGATCGGGGATGAGAATTTCACATGACATTCTATGCAGAAAGTAATCATTATTTTTATGTTTGATAAATTGTGTTGGTAGATTTGTGGCATAATAGCGTGTCAGCCTCATGAACAGGAAGTTTGGGTTTAAATGTTCAGGATATCCACTAGCTTGAGGCATATAAATGATTTGATGAGAATAAACAAGTAGCTATTCTTGGGTGATTGGGCAGAGCACTGTTAAGAAAATGCATCAGTGAACATGGAAACATCATTTTAAAAAAAATTATTGTCACACATAAGGACTTGAGTTCAGAATTTAATTAATTCTTTGGTTGAATGTGATAAAATAAATGGTAAATCTTAATATATTCCCAACTAAACTTGTCTTTTTCCAGGGATATTGTCAACAAAATTTTCTTTCTATTATGTTTTGTTGAAATGTAATCTATGTGTTGTTTGACCAAGATTGTTCTATAGTTATATGAGTGAGACGGAAGAAGGCTATCTGATAGGTTCTGTGAACATCTTCAGGATAATGAACAAAATAAGCTATCCCTGGTTTCATCTCATTTCAACAAGGGCACATCAGATGTATTTATCACGGCTCTAATTTCTTGCACCAATACACCAGCGATAGTGAAGAATGAAGAATAAATACTACTTACGAGAAATCTTTGCTGAAATTTATGTTTTATTATCAATTCTGAATTTTCAGTCAAACCTTTGGTTAGTGACATGGTCTTGACACCACCATTTGAAAACGATGCCCAGATAAGGAAAAAGGTCTCAGACGAGCTCAATTACAAGTGTGACATTTCCTGTTTACCAGCTTGTGATGTCCAGTGGACTTATAAATCGTATACCACCCAGGGGTAAGTTTTGTTATAATAAATACATTTAACTGATGTGTTATGTTAATATTTGTTAATAATAGTTATTTTTATGACTTTCCAAATTGTTTTTGATATTTTGTAAGGTTTGAGCCAGTTCCAAATCTTGAGGATGCCAAGATATTAAAAAAGTCAGTAACTCGTATTGATGAAGGAACGTATCGTTGTAAAGCATCAAACAAACATGGAGAAGTTCATAAGGATTTCGAACTACAATTGCTTTGTAAGTTGAGATTATAGACATTTTCTTTATACAAATTATCTACACATAATATTTAAATGGATCGTGGGCCCTTAATATATAGAAGAAGAAGAGCCTAAAAATATTTAATCTACTTTGATGTTAGTCTTTGACAGTAAATTTCCACCAGTGCTTTTTGAAATATTTGAGATTTTAAGACTTGTACGCTGTGTCCCAGAAAGTTATTTCTGCTTTTATCCTTTCTAAAGCCAACTTTAAAAAACAATATTTCAAGGGAATAATAGGGGTGATTGGGTTATGAACTGGTCCTAGAAGATTTGTATAATTTTCTCCAGGTAGGCCTACATCACAGAGGTAAAAGTCTGCTGTACACTTTACAAGATTTCATTACACCACCAGAAGCTTTAAATATTTATACATTTCTGCACTAACATTTTTAAATTCAGTTTCTTCTTGAAATATAATGAGGTTGTAGTTTCATGTTTCACAAATTTTGATTTCAACAACAAATTTTTAATTCACGTGCTTCGGCCATTGTAGTATGGGTCAGTTGTTGAGTGAGTTGTACACATTTTAGGCCTTTTGTAGTTTAAAAAAAAGGTGGTTGTTGGGGGGGGGGGGAGGGGGGGTTTTAAATGAAAGAGGTTAAGAATGGGTTATTCATTGAAGTAAGTTACTGTGTCTCATAAGATAAGAAAAATTTAAAACTGCTTTACTATAACATCTCTTTGTTTCGTTTATTTCAAATTGATCCAATAGAAATGAGCAAGTTGAACTGGGACGAAATTCAGGGTGATCAAAATTACAACACTGGATGTATATTGAAATAGTGTGTCTGGAAAAGACTTGTTGATGATGTCACTTGATCTTTATTTGACTATACTCTCAGTTACCAATGACATGCCTGTGAATTAATTCTTGTCAACATGGTTTTGAGGGCAGTTACTAGATGTAAAATATCTCTTGTTTGAGTTTCTAAACATGTTTCTCTTATTTCAGACATAGAGCCACCTGAAGTGAGAATTAACAATGAAGCAAAAGACAATGGAAATGTACATGAGAATATAACAGCTACACTACAATGTACTTTTGACTCTAATCCTGCACCTACCATAAGGTGATTGGTTTACAAACATTTTAGAGAACAAAAAGAAATAAGCAAGAAATTTGATAAATGATTTTTAATTTAATTTTACTGTTACTTTAAATGGTTAATTAGAAATATTTGCCAAAAAGAAAGATGGAATTAAAATTCCGTTGCTTTGTGAATTTTTATTACTTAATTGATAAAAACATACATTTAACCATTGCATAATGTACGCAAAAGAAAAATCTCTTGTTCAATACAGATTAAAGTAAAATAAAATATTTGAGTATGCATTGGTTGTGTGGTTAATTAATACATAGAAATATAATACACGTTTTGTTTGTAATGAGTTGTGGAAAATAGTGTTCCATAATATATCAATTAAGGAATTTACATATTCATTTTTTAAATATTATTGTTAAGAAGCAGCATGTAATTAACTGAATTGAGATGTATTTAGAGTGTTAAAATCTGATTTATACAATGTCCAACAAGATTTGACCACATTTTAAGTAACATTATATTTGTTGTTTAGCTGGAAGTCTCCCACAGGAGCCACTGTACTCAAAGAACTTGGCCCCAGTCCAAGGATTGCTTTGCCAGAACGTCTGTACACAAGCAAGTACACCTTCGAACCTCACTGTCAAGACAGTGGAGTGTATTCTTGTCAAGCGAATGCTGATACAAACTCTGCAGAGGGCAGAATGAATATCATTGTTATGTGTAAGTATAGTGTAGATATATTACTGATCAATTATATTTAATTATAAGAAAGTTTAAATAATGAAATACCATGTCACTTGATACCTTCATAATTAAATCTCTTTCCAAATCGTTGTGTCACCTTTTTAGAAATGTAGGGACATTATATGTAAAGGGACATAAGACATGAATGGAGATAAGACATGTAGGGACGTAATACATGAAGAGAGATAAGACATATGGGACATAAGACTTAAAACTGCATAAGACATGTTTGGAGATAAACACGAAGGGACATAGTAACATGAAGAGAGGTAAGACATTAATCCATTTGCTACTATTGCGACCAAATGTGACATACCCACTTGGCTAATAAATGCAACAGAATGCACATACACATAACACACAATATCGGGAGGTGCATTGTTGCCTGGCAAATAGCTTTAGGATTATAAAGAAGGAAGAATATTGCTGCATCTGTTTAAAAAAAAACAACGTTACTACCATTCATGCTTTGAAAGCTGCATGATGTTGAAGTCCGTCTAAGCCAGCGGTTCTCAATCTGTGGGTCACGATCCCTTTGTGGGTCGCGCGACCCTTTCACGGAGTCACCTAAGACCATTGGAAAACACACATTTCTGATGCCGATGGTCTTAGAAACCGATTGATTTGGTCAGTCTAAAAAAAACAGACATGTCACAAACAATGTTCCCTCTAAGGTTTGTTGGTTTGTGAGCAAAATCATACAGTTGTGTGCAAAGTTTTACAGCATCAATTTTTTGTGTGCAAAATTTTACAGCGCTCAAAAACAGACACACACTTATGTGGAAATTTGCTGCGCGGATACTCAAAACTGATGCGCGGATACTCAAAACTGCTGCGCGGCGTCTGAGATAGCTGCACTGCCGCGCAGCCGTGCAGCTTAAAGGGAATATTGGTCACAAATTTTCATTATGATTGGAGTCGAATTTTTTACAAAACTGAGTGCAATTTCCTTATCTAACAACTCTGTCCACAGAAGACTAGATGACATGTCTGTTGATATTCTTGATCAGGTAATCCAGGAAATTAAATCTACTCCACTCCCAATATTTAGTATCCACCTTGATGAATCTACAGACGTTGCAAACTGTTCACAGTTACTAGTTTACGTGAGGTATATTAATGATGGCGACTTTACAGATGAGTTTCTTTTTTGCAAATCTCTTGATACGACAACTATTACATGTGATGTATTTGAAACAGCTGGTTTATTTCTGATTGTGAGATCTCTTGGGAAAAGGTTTGTGGTGTTTGCACAGATGCTGCTCGAGCTATGCCAGGATGTCGATCTTGATTTCAACGTTTGTTAACGAATGAGTCACCAAAAGTCATTGGAACTCACTTATTGATTGATTTGCAAATATTAACAATGAAGACGCTGCCACAAGAGTTACAAGAAGTAACGAAAAGTGTCTTAAGTTCTGTCAATTTTGTAATGTCGATCACTTTAAGCAGTCAACTGTTTTCACAACTATGCAACGAGTTGGATGTGCCGAACAATGCTCTGCTATTTAACACTGAAGTGAGAATGTTGTCGAAAGAAAACATTTTAAAACGTGTTTTAGAGCTTCGTGATGAACTCAAAACTTTTTTAAATCAGAAAGCAAGATTGCAGTTCGAAGCACTTTTTAGTGATAAAAGTCAACTGCAGAAAATAGCTTATTTGGATGACATCTTTGCCATCTTGAATGAGTTAGATTGATCACTGCAAGGACCAAACGCAACATGACTCGACTTGTCTGAAAAGATACGATCATTTAAATTTAAATTTCAGCACATGCTTGCAGGTGAAATTTCATTGTACTTTCCAAATATTCCTGATACCCCATTCGTACTTACCAGAAGTCCATTCACAGTCAAAGTTTAAGATGTTCCTGAGTCAACACAAGAGGAATGCATTGAACTTATTAACAGGGATGCAGCGAAAACTGATTTTTTTTACAATGCCAACTACAAAATTCTGGATCAAGTGCAGTCAAATCCTGTTCTGTCTAAGATTGTGTTGCACCCTCTTCTTCCATTTCCAGCTTGGTGGTAATTAAGTCTAAATGTAGACTTGTTGTAGAAAATCTACCAAAGACTGTCTCGAGCATTTTTGATCTGGTAAGAAAGAAACAATCTCAACCTTTGCACTGACATTGGCTTTTTACGCATGCTGTCGCAAAATTTAGCAAAGTAGTTTACTGTAGTTATGGTTAGACTGTTACCCATGCTACACCATGCTTCAAGACAAAATCTCATTGATTTGTAATTAGAAATAAATATTTCACAATATATAATTACCTATAGTCTTTTGTGATTAATGACTATGCTTTAATTACGTTCAATTTGTAACAACGAAAATACATCCTGCATATTAGATATTTACATTACGATTCATAACAGTTATGAAGTAGCAATGAAAATAATTTTAGGGTTGGGGGTCAGCACAACCTGAGGAACTTTATAAAAGGGTCGCGGCATTAGAAAGGGTGAGAACCACTGGTCTGAGCTTAATGAATTTGTGATTTGGATTTATTAGAATTATTTTGCTATAGTGGTTTAGTTTTTTTTAAAACTCTTTGCTGCCTCCACTTTTAATTATTCAGCAGATAATAATTCTGATTATGAAGATGAATCAGACATTGATACTGATCAAAATGCATTGAATTTAGACTGAATCTGAAAATAATACCGATGAAAGTGATGATGATGATAGCAATCAAGACACTATCACTGAGTCTTGGTCAGACAATTTGACTAGTGTAACCGATAAGATGGAGATATTTCATGAGATAAAAGGTGGTATCCATATCCTTCCTGTTGAAAGTAGTCCAACTGACAACTTCAAACTGTTTGTGACAGATGCCATGGTGGAATTTATTGTGGTGGAAACCAACAGATACGCTGAGCAACAGCAGACTGCTGAGGGCCGTAAGACACCCAGTGGAAGGCTGTCACTAATGAGGACATTTATAAATTCTTATATGTAAATATTATGTTTGGGCTACATAAATTGCACACTACTAAACTGTACTTGTCCAGTGACAAACTTTGGAGGGTCCCTGCAGTTGCAGATGTTAGGGGGCTCACACAATATGAAAAATTGAGACAGTATTTTCATATCACCAACAGTGAAAACATTCCGGCCAAAAATAGTGTGAACTATGATCCCCTGTACACAGTGAGACCACTACAGGACCATATTAGGAATGTGTGCCAAACAGTGTATAAACAGCAACGACAGCTGTTCGTAGATGAGACAATGGTTGGTTTTTGTGGACGACTGTCATTCAAGCAGCACTTGAGTAACAAGTCAGCTCTATGGGCCATCAAAATTTGGTGCTGCGAAGAAGCGAAAACTGATTATATTTGTAACTTTTGAGTTTATACTGGCAAAAGTTAAAATCCTTCAGATCATGGACTGGGATATGATGTAGTTGGGTCAATGATGGAACCAGACTTGGAATGGTATCATGAAGTGTTTTTCAACAATTTCTTTTTCTCTCCAAAACTTGCAGAGAACCTCTTATTGCAAAAAACATAAAGCTGTGCAATTAATGGTTGCCATACAATGGACAGACAACCGTCAAGTGAACATTATATCCAACAATTCCAACCCAGTAGTGACCACGGTTCAATGCAGGTCGAAAGATGGAATGATGGATACAGAAATTCTAATGCCAGTTGTCACCTACAATTCTGCTATGTTTGGGATGAACTAGTCAGACCAACATCGTGCCTATTATCCTGTGGGCCGAGCAAGCACCAAGTGGTGGACGTACGTGTTCTGGTGCCTCTTAGATCTGTCAATGATCAATAGCTTCCTGATTATGAAAAGTGCTAAGCCCGCTGATGCCTCAGACTCTCCAACCCAAAACCATCTGATGTTTCGAAAGGCTGTGCTGGAACAACTTTTGACTGCAGCTACCAAATGCAGGCAGCCAGATACAGAGTATCTCTGGCAGATCTAGTCCATATAGCAGTCAACACATGTTGAGTCCAATGACTGAAAGGAAATGTTGATGTTACCAGCCCTCGATTGACAGTAACAAAACGGACAGTGACAGAACTAGGGAAACAACTGGTTGTCATTTGTGCCAGGTTCACCTACACAAGGGAAACTGTTTTTCTAAATTCCACAGGACTCTGAATAAAGTCAAATACAAACTTTGGGTCAGCTCTGCTAATATTCATCTGACATTTTTAAAAATGTCACTTTCATGATTTACTGCAAATATTTGTCAATCAAAGTATATAGCCCTATACATTTTTGAAAGGTTATTAAATTTTCTATTTTTTAAATGCATGTTTTGTTAATAGAGGTTGATTCTCAGTTGTTAAAATTTTTTTTTCTCTATTATGGGGATGCATTTATTTTAGAGTGCCCTTGGCTTAGGATTTTAGTAGCGAATGGGTTAAGGGACATAAGACATGAAGGAAGATAAGACATGAAAGGACAATAGACATCATGAAGTGACGTAAGGAAGGGACATATGAACACTCAAGAAACAATTTATCCCCCCCCCCTCCCACACACACACACACATCACAACCACCACATATACCCTGGATAAGCTTCCTAATCCTAAATTAGTTCAAATACAAATATCAAGTTATGCAGCGCTCAGCAAATTTAAATTTAGTAAATGCTGTCATTTTCAAATTTACCAAACTTTCAGTTGTTTTATAATGTCATCTGTAAGGAAATAATCTTTGATTGACATTTGCCTGTTAGGCTTTGTCTACCATATCACTGTAAGTTTTAATCTATCATATCACTTTGAGGTTTAATCTACCATATCACTGTAGTAACTTCTATTTCTAACATCATTATCATTGAATTTCCCTCCATTTGTTTAAGGTAAACCAAGGAGTGCTGACAATGAGGGACTAAAGAAAGAATATGTCTGGGAAATTCCTCAAACGCTCAACTTTTCTTTTGTCATATTAGCCAGGCCAGAACCAGAGGTTAGCAGGATTATGTCCTCTTTTGGAGGGAGGTAAGTTGATTGAGGATATTTAAAGGCACCAATGGTGGCTAGGACAAAGTAAGTTGATTGAGGATATTTAAAGGCACCAATGGTGGCTAGGACAAAGTAAGTTGATTGATGATATTTATAGGTACTGATGGTGGCTAGGACAAAGTAAGTTGATTGATGATATTTATAGGCACTGATGGTGGCTAGGACATAGATTGAATCTGCAGAATGGAAAGAAAATAATTTAGCCATTGACTTTGCTGAGAATGGACTTTTTATATTTGCAACACTATTTAAGTTTGTTCATAAATTGAAATATTTTCCAAGTAATTGAAACATTTGAACACTTTAATGCGTGGAATGTAAATCCAACATTGGCACATGAAAATTCTTATTAAAAGAAAATTGTAATTAAAAAATATCACCTGAAACGATTAAATCTATTTAATTTTTAAAATATAAATTATTTTGATGATCTTTTTTACAGAAATCGAAAAGAAGAATTATCAAAAGATGTGGCCATAACTAAAGAGAGCAAATACAGTGGGAAAGATTATCTAACAAAGTTTACATTTGAAAGCAAAAGATCATTGGACCAGAATGATATGGACAGAATCTTTATAATGACATTTCAATCATCTGAGTTTACCACAGACCTAAATTTTACGATAAGACCAAGAGGTAAAGTTCATGTGCATTTAATCCACTACTGAATATCATCCTGTTCAGAGCCCCTCTAATTCCCAAATGCTTGTTAATATATTATGTTTATCATGGCACTTAGTAACCTAACTCCCATACAACATGGCTGCCTTAGTTTACTGCTATGCTCATGAGAATGTCACTTTGGTTACAAAGTTACAAGAGTTAAAAATTCAAGATGGCTTTCCAAGTTCTTAAGCAGATTAAAAGCAAGCTTGGTTGATGGAACTATTGAACAGACTAAAGTAGGATCTGTTGAAATTGAGACAGGAAAGGATGTGGAACGTCCTAAGGTTAAAGATAAGATGGAATGAGACAATATAATTAGTACTTGTACATCTGATGATATCAACAAGCGACCGTGAACATGCTTGGTGGTCGAGTGGTCTAAACTGAGCAAATCTCAAGTTGACGGTCGATATTTCAATTCCAGCCAGAGCCCGGTCAAGCAAAAACCCCACCAGCACCCCGGGTGGATGGGACCCGCTAACCTTGGTCGGCAACTCATCTAAGAGAAGGAAACTCTAAATTCAAACCCAAGGATGGCGTCCCCTACAGGCGGCAAACATCAAAACAGTGAATCATTCCGACAACCCCTGCCACCACTGAGAGCGCAGTGAGCATGCTAAAATAGCATGGATACGTAGCGCTATATAAGGATTCATTCAATCAATCAATGTCAGAGAACTTTTTGAGATTTATGGATAAGAAACTTCAGATATTTGTATTTAAAGGTTATTTTAGACAAAAGCTTGTAATAAAAGAAAGAAAAGAAAAACATTAAAAGGAAAAAGAAAACTATGCATAAAACTGTAAACAGACCAGTGATAAAATATGCCAGTCAACTGTAAACAGACCAGTAATAACAAATGCCAGTCAACTGTAATCAGACCAGTAATAACATATGCCAGTCAACTGTAATCAGACCAGTGATAACATATGCCAGTCAACTGTAATCAGACCAGTAATAACATATTATGCCAGTCAACTGTAATCAGACCAGTAATAACATATGCCAGTCAACTGTAATCAGACCAGTGATAACATATGCCAGTCAACTGTAATCAGACCAGTAATAACATATTATGCCAGTCAACTGTAATCAGACCAGTAATAACATATTATGCCAGTCAACTGTAATCAGACCAGTAATAACATATTATGCCAGTCAACTGTAATCAGACCAGTAATAACATATGCCAGTCAACTGTAATCAGACCAGTTTTAACATATGCCAGTCAACTGTAATCAGACCAGTGATAAAATATGCCCGTCAACTGTAATCAGACCACTAATAACATATGCCAGTCAACTGTAATCAGACCAGTAATAACATATTATGCCAGTCAACTGTAATCAGACCAGTAATAACATATTATGCCAGTCAACTGTAATCAGACCAGTAATAACATATTATGCCAGTCAACTGTAATCAGACCAGTAATAACATATGCCAGTCAACTGTAAACAGACCAGTAATAACATATGCCAGTCAACTGTAATCAGACCAGTGATAACATATGCCAGTCAACTGTAATCAGACCAGTGATAACATATTATGCCAGTCAACTGTAATCAGACCAGTGATAACATATGCCAGTCAACTGTAAACAGACCAGTAATAACATATGCCCATCAACTGTAATCAGACCAGTAATAACATGTGCCAGTCAACTGTAATCAGACCAGTAATAACATATGCCAGTCAACTGTAATCAGACCAGTGATAACATATGCCAGTCAACTGTAATCAGACCAGTAATAACATATTATGCCAGTCAACTGTAATCAGACCAGTAATAACATATGCCAGTCAACTGTAATCAGACCAGTGATAACATATGCCAGTCAACTGTAATCAGACCAGTAATAACATATTATGCCAGTCAACTGTAATCAGACCAGTTTTAACATGCCAGTCAACTGTAATCAGACCAGTGATAACATATGCCAGTCAACTGTAATCAGACCAGTGATAACATATTATGCCAGTCAAACTTAGACCCTAACAAAAACACATTGGAAAGAAATGTTCTCCGGAAAATATCCAGACCAATAAAGGATAAACATGGATGGAGAATATGAACCCACCATAAATTGTATGGACCATACCAGAAATAAAAAAGGACAGGCTGCACTAGGCAGGACATTTAGAAAGAATGCCAAACATGTTATTTTCCTTCGTGTCGTAGAATATGATAGACTATCCATGTAGGACAGGCAGGAGTGGATAAAGTTGGGGCTTTCATAGAGATATTTTTAGTGGTAGAGGTATTTATTTATTAAATGTAATTAAAAGCAACACAAATAGAAATGATGACGCGGCTACAAATATAGTAAAATCATTCAAGTCCCACTTCAACTGAGTTAGATATGGGCTTGTGTGATTTATTTTTTCTGAATATTAATTAATTCATCTTTAGTAAAAATCTTCAACTCTTTGGTCTATTAACCTTCCAGGTCCACCTCATGCTGCCACCAACCTGACGTCAGTAGAGGCCAGACATGACTCGGTCAAGTTGTTCTGGTTTCCTGGTTTTAATGGCGGAGAATTGCAAACATTCTCTGTAGAGTTTCGTCCCTTTATTCCAACAGTATGTCATTTATATACCATTCTCTGCAGAGTTGCGGCCCTTTCCTCTGTTTTAGAATCTTTCCTATACTCGGCACCTCGCTAAAAAATTTTCTTTTACTGTTTTGCACACCCCTCCCCCCACTCCCACCCCTAACAAATAAAAATTTCTTTTTGCAATTTGAAAATAATTGATTCCTAATTTATTTATTGAATTGCAAAGAGAACTTACAGAACTTAGAAAATAAACTTGTGACTTATTACAAGAACCAAAATGTTCATAAAAGTAAAATTTCAAAATATATTTTCACTTATATAAAAAATTTCAAGTTATATTTTCTGTTATATCAAAAATGTCAAAATATATTTTCAATTATATCAAAAATGTCCAAATGTATTTTCTGTTATATGAAAAATGTCCAAATGTATTTTCAGTTGTATCAAAATATTCAAAATATATTTTCAGTTTGTCCCTATTGTCCAACTGTATGTCATTTAAATAACGTGAAATATTTTAATGAGTCACTGTCATTGTTATTCCATCTGAACAATGTTAAAGGCATTGCTGCCGATGTTACTCAGTAGTTCTTGGAATCCAAGGTGTTCCTATGTCTATGAAGAATAAGTGTTTATGTCTACGTATAATGTTTGTCTGTGTCTATGTATAACATTAAGTGTCTGTGTGTAAAAAGGTGTCTTTTTCTGTATATTATTAAGCATGTCTGTGTCCATGTATAAGGTGTCTCTGTAAACTGGTATGTTAGAGATAGTTGACCAGACCTGTTTACTCTTACGATTTTGGCGTACAATGTACGATTTTGAGGTGTATACTTTTATATACTGTATGTTTATTTTTTTTTCTATTAAGATATGTATTGAACGATTTTGTGAAGATCTTGTACGATTTTAAGAGTTTGAGGGTAAACAGGTCTGGTTGAGGTATAGACCTTATGGGCCATGGACAGTAAGAGAGGTGGTATCATCTTGTAACATTGTTACACAGTTGTTCTAGTTTTAAATGACTATGGCCTTTGCATGTGACAAAGTTAGTGATCTGTTCCAATGTATGGGGTATTTGAGATTAGGGCAACCCTGTGTGTAAATATAAGTTACTGTTGAGGCCATAAGCCACATAATCAGTAAAAAGTGAGGTCACATCTTTATTACTCATCCAAATGGAAGGATCTAGCTACAAATTATATTTGCTAATTATATTTGATAATTATATGAAAGATAATAAAATTTAACTGAAATATATGCATGAGATAATCACCTGACACCCCCCCCCCCCCCCCCCCCCCCCCGTTGAATCCCTTTACATAGCAGTTGTGATGGTGATGGTTGTGGGTGGGGGCTGGGGGTTAGACATAAGAAAATAATAGAATTTCTTTTTTTTTACATAAGTACAAAAATAAAGTTTACACCATTAATAATTAAACAAGCAAATAAACTAACTGATCACAAAATTTCATGAGATTAATATTAACCCTTTGTTGTCATCAATCAACTGATCACAACATTTCATGATATTTATATAAAATTTTTGATGTCTTTAACCAACTGATCGCAACATTTCATGAGTTTTATATTAACCCTTTGATGTCTTTCAGACTGAGTCCTCGTGGAGGTTGGCGCTGTCTGGAGTTGAAGATTTAAACTTAAATAACATGTGGACTGAAGCTGTCGTCACACAACTGAGAGCCAGCACAAATTATGAAATGAGGGTGGTTTCTGTCAATAGACTTGGTGAAGTCAGGTCTGACATTATAAGGATACAAACTACAGGTAGGAAATATCAGATTAGTGGGGAACAAACTAAAGATAGGTAATGTTAAGATTCGTGGGGTACACAATGCAGGTAGGAAATATCAGATTAGTGGGGTAGAAACTACTCGCAGGTGTGGTTAGATTAGTGGGGTATGATAGCGAAAGTTAAGATTAGATTAATGCGTTACGAACCACTGGTAGGTAAGATTAGATTAATGGAATAAGAAAGTCTCTAAATAATGTATTTCCAAACCTTTTTAAGGCTGTGTCATTTGTAGAAACTATGTTCTCTCTTTTGAAACTAGGCAGTATGTTAAAATAATGAAAATAATGAACTTCTCTTCAGCTGCTCCGGAAGAATCTCTGAGTGCTGGTGCCACAGCTGGGATTGTAATAGCTGTCCTTATCATCATCATCATTCTAGTGGTCGTCATTCTCTACATATTTGTCTTCAGGAAAAGATGGGGTAAGTCTGATCTCTTGGGGGATAACTAGTAAACATTAGTAAGTCTGATCTCTTGGGGGATAACTAGTAAACATTAGTAAGTTTGATATGGAGAGAAAAGTAAAAAAGGATTTTATGTCAATTAACTGATTATAAAAAGTGTTGGACTGCGATAAAGCTTTAAAATAGATTAATTAGACACCAACAATTTGTATCAATATAACAATATAAGGTAAGCTTAATAATAATTTTACAGCATACAAAAGTTACGTTTCGGCACATGCCTTCATCAGTGCAACAAAAAGACAATCCCCAGTCTATACGAATTTACCAATAATCTTATCGAAACTAATGTGGCTTTACATACATCATGATAAGCCCTATATAGACAATACGTTAGCCAATCGACTTGTGTGGCGCTTTGTCAAAAAATTGTGGCAATCTGAATCTTTTATATTTTCTTATTTAGTTTGTACATAATTTATTTTTTGAAGATTTTGCCAAAGTGGCGGTGACCATCTTTCTTTTGATTAAGATCTGAGATAAAGTTTCTTGGAAGACAAAAGATTTGAACTGTGTTTAAACAAAAAGCTGAAACAATTTTTCATAACAACTCACACTCAGGGCTCAACAGTTATTTATACTGCCCAATTATGTGACGGAAGTCTTGCTGCATAGTAATTTTAAGGAACAACGAAAAACTCTAACAAGGATTTTCAACACTGAAAATAACACGTACGATGAATGAAAAAAAAAAAAAAATCCACTTATTTGGATCAATAAAATTACAGCGTTATTTGCTATAATTCTTTAAAAGAGTTTTAAACCACTGTTTGAACAATGAGTCCAACACAAACATTGCAACATTTCTTATTAAATGACTTTTGGTCAAACAAAGCTCTGCATTATTCCTAAGCTTTGGTGACACAATCACTTGCACTGCAACACATATGGTTGCTACAATTATCAGTCTATAGTAGAGATTAGAATTACTTAAGAAATGTGGCCATTGCAGAGTCTTGATAGCCACAAATGGCTTACAAAAAATGAAGCTATAACCCACAGCAGCTATTTCCCACAGCAGCTATTGCCCACAGAAGCTATTGCCCACAGCAGCTATTGCCCACAGAAGCTATTGCCCACATAAGCTATTGCCCACAGAAGCTATTGCCCACAGAAGCTATTGCCCACAGAAGCTATTGCCCACAGAAGCTATTGCCCATAGAAGCTATTGCCCACGTAAGCTATTTCCCACATAAGCTATTGCCCACAGAAGCTATTGCCCACAGCAGCATTACAGGCTGGCTTAATGATATTTTTTTCTTTCTTCTTTTCTTATATTGTAGCTCAAAAAAAGAAAACTGGAGACAGCAGGTAGGTCTTCAAACTTTGATAATGATTGGCTGGTTTTAGATATCAAAGAACTGGGGGGTTTAGAGATTGGCTGGTTTTAGATATCAAAGAACTAGGGGGTTTAGGGATTGGCTGGTTTTAGATATCAAAGAACTAAGGGGTTTAGGGATTGGCTGGTTTTAGATATCAAAGAACTAGGGGGGTCTAGAGATTGGCTGGTTTTAGATATCAAAGAACTAGGGGTCTAGAGATTTTCTGGTTTTAGATATCAAAGAACTAGGGGGTCTAGAGATTGGCTGGTTTTAGATATCAAAGAACTAGGGGTCTAGAGATTGGCTGGTTTTAGATATCAAAGAACTAGGGGGTCTAGAGATTGTCTGGTTTTAGATATCAAAGAACTAGGGGTCTAGAGATTGGCTGGTTTTAGATATCAAAGAACTAGGGGTCTAGAGATTGGCTGGTTTTAGATATCAAAGAACTAGGGGTCTAGAGATTGGCTGGTTTTAGATATCAAAGAACTAGGGGGTCTAGAGATTGGCTGGTTTTAGATATCAAACAACTAGGGGTCTAGAGATTGGCTGGTTTTAGATATCAAAGAACTAGGGGGTTTAGGGATTGGCTGGCAATGAATGATTTCTGTATGTGCCACCTTGATAAATGACAGAATTCTGAGTGTTTCAAGCACAACATTGTTTTCTGTCCTGCTAAAAAATGAATGTAACAAATTAAATGTTACATTCTGTGATAGAAAATCCACCAGCTCGTAGTCATAATTCCCAGGTGCTGCTCTGCAGGCGACATGATTTGCTCTCTGATTATTTGGTCAGCTTTTTAAAATAGTTTTGAGGTTTTTTAAAAAAAAGGTTTTCTTTGGAATCAAGGAGTGGTCTTTATCGCAGGGAACGGCAGTTAAAAGGAATATCTTTTATATCTTCGGTCTAATTCAAGACTTTGTCACTTCTGCCGTATTGGAAACAAAGGATCTGCCATCTCAAAGACAAGTCATCTACGGACATTAGGATTGTCAGCAGTCATGGGAAAAGAAAACAAGAACTCTGTTTAACCCTTTACGGGGCAGACGTTCTTCCTCTTGCTAGGTCTGAACGGGCAACATTTTTCCAGTTTTTAGTTTTAGGGTTACGTTGGTAAAAACATCAAATCTAAGTTGTTAGTGAACAAATTTTTGTGAAATAAAAAACAAAATAAAGGAAAATGAATGGAGATTTATTATTTTACTCCCATATTGCCATTAATCCTCATATGAACAGAAATATTTGCAAAAAACAGCATATTGTTTGTGATTGAGTCATCTATTTACTATTGACAAACACTGCCACGAAATCGAAGTGTGTTGACACTGCTAACTACGATGATTTCACTAAATTTACATATAATATTAATATCTAGTTCTGATTTATAGTCAATTTTTGCACTTCAATGTCACTTAAATTGAATCCAGTGAAATATCCGCTATCACTTGAAGAATCATCAAAATCCATTTTAAAAAACAAAGCATTAAAACCCCAAAACTACAAAAAATTTCTATGAAATACTTGTAACTCACTGGCACCCCCTCTATCAGCTATCAGCAGAACCAGATGTTAACAATCGGAATTCTCGCAAAGACTTGAAGATCGCTTGTTTACAACACTTAGTTGTCACGGACGCTTTTGGACGTTTTGCCCTTTAAGTAGTAAAGACGTTTTTGGCCGCACTGCCCCCAAACAAGAAGCCAAGACTCTGTTCACAATTTTTAAACTACAATAAATTGATCAACAGTTATTCTCACATCACAATTATTCATCGAATGTCTTGCTAAAGACTCATTTTTCAGTAACAACAAATAACTCAGACAAAGACTTTCAAGACTGAAAACCACATGTGCTGAATGTCCATATCTTTGGATCAACAAAAGCCTTTGATCTTATCTTAAGTAGCAGGGGTCAGATCAGCAGGGGTCAGATCAGCAGGGGTCAAAGCTTGTCTATTAACATGAAAGAAACAAGTGGGTTTAGGCCGTGTGGACATAGTGTCCTCAAACTGTGGGTTAATCTTTTTGATATTAGCGTACCACATAATAGTCAGGAGAAACACATGATCACATGACGGCCATGAGAAACACATGATCACATGACAGCAATGAGAAACACATGATCACATGACAGAAATGAGAAACACATGATCACATGACGGCCATGAGAAACACATGATCACATGACAGCAATGAGAAACACATGATCACATGACGGCCATGAGAAACACATGATCACATGACAGCAATGATAAACACATGATCACATGACGGCCATGAGAAATACATGATCACATGACAGCAATGATAAACACATGATCACATGACGGCCATGAGAAACACATGATCACGTGACAGCAATGAGAAACTCATGATCACATGACGGCCATGAGAAACACATGATCACATGACGGCCATGAGAAACACATGATCACATGACAGCAATGAGAAACACATGATCACATGACAGCAATGAGAAATACATCATTGGTGCCTTTATTTTTCATGTGTTAAAATTGTGTCGTCTGCAGCACTTCAAGCTCCAAATTGCCGGCAAGAATCAACACATTCCTCAACAGCTTTAAAAGAACTGACTCCAAACCAGCAAACGGTGCAGGTAACATAATTCTTTTGAACTTAAGACATCAGATCCTGGTATTAGGAAAAGGGTAGAGTGAAAATATGAAAAGGGGGGGGGGGGGGGGGGGGGAGAGACCAGTTTTGTATTTAATACAATGTTGAAATAAAATCTTTTAAAAGTTATTTAAAAGTAGTATAAATTATAATATGAAATTACAGGCACAGACATGAAATATTTATAAAAATAAAATTCAGATGGGTTGTGTAGTGTGATGTATGTGTTGCTTGGTTGTTGATGCATGTTGTTGATCCTGTTCTTTGCAGCCATATCCAGCGATGCACCCAAGCGTACACCAATATATAATCCAAAAAGAATTTTTAAAAAGTAAGAACCTTAATATTCATTACGTGATAAATTGTTTTATATTTTTATTTTATGCTTTTTTACTTTAGGATATTTTTATTTTAATGCTAAAATTATATTTTGTGATATTTTTATTTTAATCATGGCATGTCAAGTTTAAAACACTTCTGATGTAACCAATATTTTTTTTTACTAGCCTCACAGTTTTAAAAAAAATTAAGGGGCTTAATTTAAGAGTTTTTATAATATTCTTTCTATTTTTAATCTAAATGATCAATGCACTAACATATTATTTCTATGTGTACCAAAAGGACAAAACCCAATCCAAAGAAAGGAAGTGAATACCCCAACAGGCGGCAGTCAGGTAGGACAATTCATGTAGATCTGAGTAGTGTCCCTGCTGTAAGAGAAGAAAAAAAAGAATATCCACATGATAAAAAAATGGTCCTGTATTTTAATATTTACTAACAGCAATGGAAGTGTGGGTACATGTGACAGCAATGGAAGTGTGGGTACATGTGACAGCAATGGTAGTGTGGGTACATGTGACAACAATGGTAGTGTGGACAACAATGGTAGTGTGGGTACATGTGACAGCAATGGAAGTGTGGGTACATGTGACAACAATGGTAGTGTGGGTACATGTGACAGCAATGGTAGTGTGGGTACATGTGACAGCAATGGTAGTGTGGGTACATGTGACAGCAATGGTAGTGTGGGTACATGTGACAACAATGGAAGTGTGGGTACATGTGACAGCAATGGTAGTGTGGGTACATGTGACAACAATGGTAGTGTCAACATCAGTACATAATGTACAAGTTGGTTTGTTAAAATGGCATTCTCTACTCTCTTGCAGATGATGAGAGTGACGACGGGAACTATGTGAATGACCCTGACCTTGTTGAGGATGGTGAATACATTAACACTGACTTGAGAAGACCAGAGCATGACAGAGGTAAACACATTGAATACATTGTCAGTTTAAGATCATTTAGAGCAGCGGTTCTCAACCTGTGGGTCGCGAGACCCTTTTCCAGGGGTCGCCTAAGACCATCAGAAAACACTTATGCTCTACAGTTATGAAGTAGCAACAAACACAATTTTTGGCTGGGGGGTCGCCACAACATGAGGAACTGTATGAAAGGGTCTCGGCATTGGGAAGGTTGAGAACCACTGATTTAGAGCATCATTTAAGCATGGTTGGCAGAACATTGTCTCTAGCATTGTCTGTCTCTAGCATTGTCTGTCTCTAGCATTGTCGGTCTCTAGCATTGTCTGTCTCTAGCATTGTCACAAGTGCTGTTGGTTTGATCCGCATTCTTGAATAGACTAAAATTTTCAAGGATGATGGTTTGTCGTACTACTAGTGAATGAGTCAATAGTCATAACAGTAGGAGACAAAGTCACAGTCATAACAGTAGGAGACAAAGTCATGGTCTTAAAATTAGGAGACAAAGTCATGGTCATAACAGTAGGAGACAAAGTCACAGTCATAACAGTAGGAGACAAAGTCATGGTCGTAAAATTAGGAGACAAAGTCACAGTCATAACAGTATGAGACAAAGTCATGGTCATAACAGTAGGAGACAAAGTCATGGTCATAACAATAGGAGACAAAGTCACAGTCATAACAGTAGGAGACAAAGTCATGGTCGTAAAATTTGGAGACAAAGTCACAGTCATAACAGTAGGAGACAAAGTCATGGTCGTAAAATTAGGAGACAAAGTCACAGTCATAACAGTAGGAGACAAAGTCATGGTCGTAAAATTAGGAGACAAAGTCACAGTCATAACAGTAGGAGACAAAGTCATGGTCGTAAAATTAGGAGACAAAGTCACAGTCATAACAGTAGGAGACAAAGTCATGGTCGTAAAATTAGGAGACAAAGTCACAGTCATAACAGTAGGAGACAAAGTCATGGTCGTAAAATTAGGAGACAAAGTCACAGTCATAACAGTAGGAGACAAAGTCATGGTCGTAAAATTAGGAGACAAAGTCACAGTCATAACTGTAGGAGACAAAGTCATGCTCGTAAAATTGGGAGACAAAGTCACAGTCATAACAGTAGGAGACAAAGTCATGGTCGTAAAATTAGGAGACAAAGTCATGGTCATAACAGTAGGAGACAAAGTCACAGTCATAACAGTAGGAGACAAAGTCATGGTCGTAAAATTAGGAGACAGAGTCACAGTCATAACAGTAGGAGACAAAGTCATGGTCATAACAGTAGGAGACAAAGTCATGGTAGTAGGAGACAAAGTCATGGTCGTAAAATTAGGAGACAAAGTCACAGTCATAACAGTAGGAGACAAAGTCACAGTCATGACAGTAGGAGACAAAGTCGCAGTCATAACAGTAGGAGACAAAGTCACAGTCATAACAGTAGGAGACAAAGTCACAGTCATGACAGTAGGAGACAAAGTCACAGTCATAACAGTAGGAGACAAAGTCACAGTCATAACAGTAGGAGACAAAGTCATGGTCGTAAAATTAGGAGACAAAGTCATGGTCATAACAGTAGGAGACAAAGTCACAGTCATAACAGTAGGAGACAAAGTCATGGTCGTAAAATTAGGAGACAGAGTCACAGTCATAACAGTAGGAGACAAAGTCACAGTCATAACAGTAGGACACAAAGTCACTGTCATAACAGTAGGAGACAAAGTCACAGTCATAACAGTAGGAGACAAAGTCACAGTCATAACAGTAGGAGACAAAGTCACAGTCATAACAGTAGGAGACAAAGTGACAGTCATAACAGTAGGAGTATAATTTCTAATACTGTGAGGGTGAATAAAATCCTTGGCCACGTTTAGACATCCTCCAAACTGTAACTTTTTAGGACATGGAGAAATTTCCTGTTGTGTAACAATTACATTGATGAAATTTTGGTGTTATCTGACACAGTGACACACTCCCCCAATCAATACATGTGTCAGTCATTCCTCTATTTCTGTTTTTGTTGAAGATGAAGACTATGCCAATGTGTCATACAGCAACAATGCAGATGGAGATAGGAGACCTGTACTTGGCAAAGACAAGGTAAATAAAGAACTGCTCAAAATATGGCCATCATTTAATCTTTGATGGCAAAGTTTTTCTAATGTATCAAATAATTTGTTCCTAACTCAAATGCTGCTAGGTTGTGCAAGTGGTTCTCCCATGTTGGTCCAAAAATATCCGGTGCAATTTGGCTTACCAATAGTCATGATTTCTCAATACATGTATTTCTGGGAATAACACATATTTTGTCATTTCTTGGAAGTACGTCACATGGCAATGTCTAAAAATCCACTCAAGGCCACATGCCAACTAGTAACCACATGCCAACTAGTAACCACATGCCAACTAGTGACAACATGCCAACTAGTAACAACATGCCAACTAGTGACCACCTGCCAACTAGTGACAGAATGCCAACTAGAGGCTTCTGCATATAGTTATTACAAATTAATCTATTTCTTTGCGCAAGATAAGCTCAAGAATTCTTGTCTTGAATTGAAAACATTGTTTAAAAAGTTTGTAATATTTTGTTGCTCCCTTGTAAGGAGGCTGTGGTTTTCCCTAGGTGAGTGGCGCACACTTTATGAAACTCGGGGATACAATTGAAGTGTGTCTGATGATGTTATTACATTTTTGGATCAATTAAAACAAAAATAAGCACACATTAATTTCTTCATCACTGCTAATCTAAAACAATGGAAGATATGGTCACAAGAACTACTCTATTGATAACAAGAACTAGAATAATGAAAACAAAAACTAGAATATTGATAACAAGAACTAGAATATTGATAAAAAGAGCTAGAATATTGATAACAAGAGCTAGAATATTGATAACAAGAACTAGAATATTGATAATAAGAGCTAGAATATTGATAACAAGAACTAGAATATTGATAACAAGAACTAGAATAATGAAAACAAAAACTAGAATATTGATAACAAGAACTAGAACATTGATAAAAAGAGCTAGAATATTGATAAAAAGAGCTAGAATATTGATAACAAGAGCTAGAATATTGATAACAAGAACTAGAATATTGATAACAAGAACTAGAATATGGATAACAAGAACTAGAATATTGATAACAAGAACTAGAATATTGATAACAAGAACTAGAATATTGATAACAAGAACTAGAATATTGATAACAAGAACTAGAATAATGAAAACAAAAACTAGAATATTGATAACAAGAACTAGAACATTGATAAAAAGAGCTAGAATATTGATAACAAGAGCTAGAATATTGATAACAAGAACTAGAATATTGATAACAAGAACTAGAATATTGATAACAAGAACTAGAATATTGATAACAAGAGCTAGAATATTGATAACAAGAACTAGAATATTGATAACAAGAACTAGAATATTGATAACAAGAACTAGAATATTGATAACAAGAACTAGAATATTGATAACAAGAACTAGAATAATGAAAACAAAAACTAGAATATTGATAACAAGAACTAGAACATTGATAAAAAGAGCTAGAATATTGATAACAAGAGCTAGAATATTGATAACAAGAACTAGAATATTGATAACAAGAACTAGAATATTGATAACAAGAACTAGAATATTGATAACAAGATAGAGTAGAAAAAAGAAAATGAAAACATTAAAAAAAGTTGTTCTATTTACACAATTTAAAAATAAAATTGGGGGAGGGTGGGTGGGGGCAATTAATAATTTCTTCCAATGTTTAGACTAGTTATAACAAGTGATAAAATTATTGCGTGACCTTATTAATCAAATTATAACATGTCTATTATCAATGAAATGGATGTCCCCTTTCAATATGTTTAACATTACCCCTGACTTAACAACATGAATCTCTTGTCTATAGTTTTACTTATCATTGGGACTTCAGTTTAAGAAACAACATGAATCTCTTGTCTATTCTTTCACTTATCATTGGGACTTCAGTTTAAGAAACAACATGAATCTCTTGTCTATTCTTTCACTTATCATTGGGACTTCAGTTTAAGAAACAACATGAATCTCTTGTCTATTCTTTCACTTATCATTGGGACTTCAGTTTAAGAAACAACATGAATCTCTTGTCTATTCTTTCACTTATCATTGGGACTTCAGTTTAAGAAACAACATGAATCTCTTGTCTATTCTTTCCCTTATCATTGGGAATTCAGTTTAAGAAACAACATGAATCTCTTGTCTATTCTTTCACTTATCATTGGGACTTCAGTTTAAGAAACAACATTAATCTCTTGTCTATTCTTTCCCTTATCATTGGGAATTCAGTTTAAGAAACAAAGTTGGAAAAAAGAAAATTTGTCATTAAATGAGAATTAAAAAGAAATATTCAACCATAAATTTTGTTGTTTTTTTTACTCCACTATTTTTTTTCAATTATGTAACCTAAAGAAGTCTTTAGATAATGTAAGAAAATCAAATGCACACCTGTACCAAGATTTACGAAACATTTCGACAACCCCTGTTTGTTACTTCTTTTCACAGGATGAAAAAGGACTGGTCTACGTCTCGGTAGATTTCCAAGGTGAGAAACCAGGTAAAAAGGAGAAAAAGAAGAAAAAAGATGGGCTGCGCAAAAAGACAGAACGTGACAGAGTCGAATACACAGACATTGACTTCCAGAAGACCCAAGAGCTTAGAGAGCAGATGCTGAGGAGCACAGACGACGGGGACTTAGAGAAGGATCCGAACACAGATGATTACGGGGATGAGGCCGCCGAAGATGGCGATGTTAAACAACCATTAAATATGCCAGAAGCTGCTGTGGGGACTGCGGTATAAGCCGTCATGGAATGTCATGGAAAACCTACAGATAATTTAGTGAGTCCATTGTAAAGCTCTACAGAGTGCCAGTGTACATATAGTTTTTAAAAATAATGTTGAATACTAGTGAGCTGATGTGGAAAGAATGTAATCTCTTCTGTGTTTATTTTTAAAACCAGATACCAATAGTTCATTTGTTTTGTCTTTTATGCTGATTCTGAGATTAAGACAGAAATATTTTAAATGTCATATATTCATATACATATGTTTTATTGTGAGATGAAGAATTTGAACAGTGTCATCATAAATTGCTGTACTTACTCCCAACTGTCAATATTGATTTTAAAAATCAGCTTTTACGCTCTGTGTCCTGAATAAAGCTGTCGATAATGCTGGATGGCAGACTTGGCAGCTTATTGGTGTGCTTAAATACATAACACCTGATATGTCCACAATCATCACCACAAATATGTCCACAAACATCACCACAAATATGTCCACATACATCACCACAAATATGTCCAAAAATATCACCACAAATATGTCCATAAACATCATCATAAATATGTCCATAAACATCACCACAAATATGTCCACAAACATCACCACAAATATGTCCACAAATATCACCACAAATATGTCCACAAACATCACCATAAATATGTCCACAAACATCACCACAAATATGTCCACAAACATCACCACAAATATGTCCACAAAAGTAAAGTTTACACTTTTTTTTGGGTTATTTCTGTAAACAGGGTGTTTAATTGGCTCAAGTGAACCACAGATGAATTCTCACCCCCCCCCCCCCCCCCCCCCCCCCCCCCCCCCCCCCCCCCCCCCCCCCCCCCCCCCCCC
>CAXITT010000549.1:360213-371167 GCA_964033795.1 Lymnaea stagnalis
CCCCCCGTATTTTTTTTTGCTTCAAACCCTCCTCCTGGCAATCCTATCCCATGAATTAAATTTTTGATCTCATTGAGATAATTTTCTGTGCCATAAGTTTCACACTGCTGAATCATCCCATTTAGTCAAGATCTTAAGACAAGAGAATAAAACCCCCTTTCTTTTGGTGACAATTTATTTTCAAGATTTGGTCTTATGTTTCTCATTGATTTTAGCGTGACATTAGACTTACTTGAATTACTTTTTTAATTTTGTAAAAAAAAACAAATTTTGTAACTCATTATGGTATTAACATTTTAAAGTCTTGCAAAGAATGTTTATATGATTCATAGAATTAGTAGATGATGCAATGGACTACAAGTTTTGTATCAGAATCAATGGGAATGCTTGAATATTTACACATCTTCTAAGATTTTTATAAAATAATTTTTCTATGAATACAACGTAATAGATTTATTTTTAAATATTTATATCACCCCCATAAAGAGCCTATGTGTGCTGCATTTATATTTAATTTACAATTAAAATCCCCTTTGATGGCAACACAGATAGAAAATTAATGGCCTTCTCTATATTTATACTACAATCCCCTGTCAAGTGTACATTTTATCACAATATTAAAAATGGTTCATAGTTTTATATTATATATATATTCCAATGTTTCATTGCACATTCTGGGTCAGAGACTCATAGTTTTATTTTCCAAATTGTTTCATTGTACATTCTGGGTCAGAGAGTCTTGGACAAGTACAATGAAAATATAGTGGCATCGTTGACTCTGTTGGGGTGTATTTTATTAGCTAATTAGGTTCATTTTTTAAAAACATCCATTTTGGTCATCATCTCCAGGAATATGAGAGGTTGTGAATTTCAAATGTTTCATACGTTTCAAAACTTTAATTTTCTGTCACTGACTCGGATCAAAATGTTAATGCCAATGTTATTGTACATCCAGTGGACAGTTGTTCAAAGGTCCATAACTTTGACATCTTTGTTTTTACATGATGTTGTTGTTGATATATTTCTAATTCCAGTTTACTCTTTATGTTGTTCATCATGATATGTGTGCATCCACTGGGAAAAAATAAGAAATTTATTGTACTACATTCCATGTAGCACATTCATCTCAAGGAACAAAACTAGGGAACCAAACATACACATACACACATATTTTATCATTTTTTTTTCAAAGTTCTTGTTGATAAATTTAAATGATGGTTTGCTCAAATTGACTTATTTAAAAAATAAAAATATAAGAACACACTCAAAGACGAGCAGCACCTGTCATATGTCACAGGACCTGTTGTGTGCCACAGCACCTGTCATGTGCCACATCACTTTTGTGTGCCACATCACTTTTGTGTGCCACATCACCTGTCATGTGCCACAGTACCTGTTGTGTGCCACATCACCTGTCGTGTGCCACAGGACCTGTCGTGTGCCACAGGACCTGTCCTGTGCCACATCAACTGTCATATCCCACAGGACCTGTTATGTGCCACAGCAGTTGTCATGTGCCGCAGGATCTGTTGTGTGCCACAGCAATTGTCATGTGTCACAGGACCTGTTATGTGCCACAGCAGTTATCATGTGCAACATCCCCTAACGTGTGCCACAGCAGTTGTCATGTGTCACAGGACCTGTTGTGTACCACAGCAGTTGTCATGTGCCACAGGACCTGTCATGTGCAACATCCCCTAACGTATGCCACAGCAGTTGTCATGTGCCACAGGACCTGTTGTGTGCCACAGCAATTGTCATATGTCACAGGACCTGTTATGTGCCACAGCAGTTATCATGTGCAACATCCCCTAACGTGTGCCACAGCAGTTGTCATGTGTCACAGGACCTGTTGTGTACCACAGCAGTTGTCATGTGCCACAGGACCTGTCATGTGCAACATCCCCTAACGTATGCCACAGCAGTTGTCATGTGACACAGCACCTGTTGTGTGCCACAGAACCTGTAGTGTGCCACAGCTTGTTGCTGCACCACTGCTCAATATGAAAAGTGATAGTAAATATTCAATGGACAGCACAGTTTGAAAGTTTACATTTTTCATTGAATAAATTAAATCACAAAAATAAAATACAGATAGTGCAATAACTGTTACTGGCTGACTTTGAAGAAGTGTAGACTAAAAAAAAAAGAAGATATCTTGAACAGGGGAACTTGAATATTATCATTGTAAGTCAAGCCAAATAAAAGCTGATTTCATATTGTGCGCAAGTGTTAAGTTTCATTAATAATAAAAAAAGAAAACAATAGAGTTCAAACCACAGCCAAAACCAATAGGGGTCCAATATAAGAGAATCAACAATTTTCTGGCAGTGTCCACTTTTGATTGACCACTGTCCAGCCCCCTTAAGGATTTGTCCACTCCATTTATACTCCTACCGTCTTAAACTCTTGTAGTGATGGCCCCTATTGTGAAATAGTGAAGACCAGAGATCTTTGTTTTTGTCATTGTTGTTACCTCACCAGACAATTTCACAATACATTTATCATGTCATAATACGTACAAAACATTTATCATGTCATAATGCATACAGTACATTTGATCATGTCATAATGCATACAGTACATTTATCATGTCATAATACATACAGTACATTTATCATGTCATAATACATACAGTACATTTATCATGTCATAATGCATACAGTACATTTATCATGTCATAATACATACAGTACATTTATCATGTCATAATGCATACAGTACATTTATCATGTCATAATACATACAGTACATTTGATCATGTCATAATGCATACAGTACATTTGATCATATTCTTGAGATTTTGTTTTTAACATCCCATCATAATGTTCTCAAAAGAACTTGTGAATTCAAGAACAAAGTTTCTCAAGTAATTTCGTAAAGTTGTTACAGAATATCTTAAGGGTCAGCAGACTTTTTCATTAAAAGTTTTAGTTTTTCGACTAGTGCCTTTAAAATTGGAGGGACTTGTCAGTTGGTCCGATCAATTCTTTGATAAATTTGTTAGTAGGATCATTCAAATCTTTGATAAATTTGTTAGTAGGATCATTCAAATCTTTGATAAATTTGTTAGTAGGATCATTCAAATCTTTGATAAATTTGTTAGTAGGATCATTCAAATCTTTGATAAATTTGTTAGTAGGATCATTCAAATCTTTGATAAATTTGTTAGTAGGATCATTCAAATCTTTGATAAATTTGTTAGTAGGATCATTCAACTCTTTAATACATTTGTTAGTAGGATCATTCAAATCTTTGATTAATTTGTTAGTAGGATCATTCAACTCTTTAATACATTTGTTAGTAGGATCATTCAATTCTTTGATACATTTGTTAGTAGGATCATTCAAATCTTTGATAAATTTGTTAGTAGGATCATTCAACTCTTTAATACATTTGTTAGTAGGATCATTCAATTCTTTGATACATTTGTTAGTAGGATCATTCAACTCTTTGATACATTTGTTAGTAGGATCATTCAAATTTTTGATACATTTGTTAGTAGGATCATTCAAATCTTTGATACATTTGTTAGTAGGATCATTCAAATCTTTGATAAATTTGTTAGTAGGATCATTCAACTCTTTAATACATTTGTTAGTAGGATCATTCAATTCTTTGATACATTTGTTAGTAGGATCATTCAAATCTTTGATACATTTGTTAGTAGGATCATTCAATTCTTTGATACATTTGTTAGTAGGATCATTCAAATCTTTGATACATTTGTTAGTAGGATCATTCAAATCTTTGATACATTTGTTAGTAGGATCATTCAAATCTTTGATACATTTGTTAGTAGGATCATTCAACTCTTTAATACATTTGTTAGTAGGATCATTCAATTCTTTGATACATTTGTTAGTAGGATCATTCAAATCTTTGATACATTTGTTAGTAGGATCATTCAATTCTTTGATACATTTGTTAGTAGGATCATTCAAATCTTTGATACATTTGTTAGTAGGATCATTCAATTCTTTGATACATTTGTTAGTAGGATCATTCAATTCTTTGATACATTTGTTAGTAGGATCATTCAAATCTTTGATACATTTGTTAGTAGGATCATTCAATTCTTTGATACATTTGTTAGTAGGATCATTCAAATCTTTGATACATTTGTTAGTAGGATCATTCAATTCTTTGATACATTTGTTAGTAGGATCATTCAAATCTTTGATACATTTGTTAGTATGATCATTCAAATTTTTGATACATTTGTTAGTTGGATCATTCAAATCTTTGATACATTTGTTAGTAGGATCATTCAATTCTTTGATACATTTGTTAGTAGGATCATTCAATTCTTTGATACATTTGTTAGTAGGATCATTCAAATCTTTGATACATTTGTTAGTAGGATCATTCAATTCTTTGATACATTTGTTAGTAGGATCATTCAAATCTTTGATACATTTGTTAGTAGGATCATTCAATTCTTTGATACATTTGTTAGTAGGATCATTCAATTCTTTGATACATTTGTTAGTAGGATCATTCAATTCTTTGATACATTTGTTAGTAGGATCATTCAAATCTTTGATACATTTGTTAGTAGGATCATTCAATTCTTTGATACATTTGTTAGTAGGATCATTCAAATCTTTGATACATTTGTTAGTAGGATCATTCAATTCTTTGATACATTTGTTAGTAGGATCATTCAATTCTTTGATACATTTGTTAGTAGGATCATTCAATTCTTTGATACATTTGTTAGTAGGATCATTCAAATCTTTGATACATTTGTTAGTAGGATCATTCAATTCTTTGATACATTTGTTAGTATGATCATTCAAATCTTTGATACATTTGTTAGTAGGATCATTCAATTCTTTGATACATTTGTTAGTAGGATCATTCAATTCTTTGATACATTTGTTAGTAGGATCATTCAATTCTTTGATACATTTGTTAGTAGGATCATTCAAATCTTTGATACATTTGTTAGTAGGATCATTCAATTCTTTGATACATTTGTTAGTAGGATCATTCAAATCTTTGATACATTTGTTAGTAGGATCATTCAAATTTTTGATACATTTGTTAGTAGGATCATTCAAATCTTTGATACATTTGTTAGTAGGATCATTCAAATCTTTGATAAATTTGTTAGTATGATCATTCAAATCTTTGATACATTTGTTAGTAGGATCATTCAAATCTTTGATACATTTGTTAGTATGATCATTCAAATCTTTGATACATTTGTTAGTAGGATCATTCAACTCTTTGATACATTTGTTAGTAGGATCATTCAATTCTTTGATACATTTGTTAGTAGGATCATTCAATTCTTTGATACATTTGTTAGTAGGATCATTCAATTCTTTGATACATTTGTTAGTTGGATCATTCAATTCTTTGATACATTTGTTAGTAGGATCATTCAACTCTTTGATACATTTGTTAGTAGGATCATTCAATTCTTTGATACATTTGTTAGTAGGATCATTCAATTCTTTGATACATTTGTTAGTAGGATCATTCAATTCTTTGATACATTTGTTAGTAGGATCATTCAATTCTTTGATACATTTGTTAGTATGATCATTCAATTCTTTGATAAATTTGTTAGTAGGATCATTCAAATCTTTGATACATTTGTTAGTAGGATCATTCAATTCTTTGATACATTTGTTAGTAGGATCATTCAATTCTTTGATACATTTGTTTGTTGGATATTCAAACCATGTCATTTAAAATAGACAGATATTTTTTTGTTAAAAAGTAGAGATTAAAATCCCCAGCAACCCATTAAAAACTGTCTATTTTGAGGCTGTCCTCATACTCCAGAGACCAGTCAGTATCCAGGGCGAGTATTATTAAATCCTATTTGTTTTCTGCCAGTGTAGGTCAAGGTTTAGAAAGGTCACGACCCCCCTCCCATTCCCCTTTTATTGCCATGCTCTGTTTTTAAAATGTATTCTTTGAAACAAGGTCAATGTCAAGGTCAATGTCAAGGTCAATGTATATAAATAGGTTGTTGTTTTTTAGCCATTTATTGTATATATACTTTATGAAAAAAAATATTTTTGCAATTTTCCATGCCTGAATATAAAACCTCATGTCTTTAATCTACAACATTCCTTGTCATTTGTTTTTCTATGCAAAATAATAAAACATTAACTTTACAATTGTTTGTTGGTTTCAGTTTGTGTACAGTTTGTGTGCAGTGTGTGTGCAGAGGGTGTTAAGGTAACCATTCTGAAATAATGAGTTGATAAATTGTATCTTGAACAAGGAGCATTGTATCTTCTCATAGCTGCAATCTTAACATCCATGTCCAGTGCTCAGCTGTCTGGCTTCCACATTGTGATCTGTAGAGTTGACAGTGTTCAGCTGTCTGGCTTCAACATTGTGATCTGTAGAGTTGACAGTGTTCAGCTGTCTGGCTTCCACATTGTGATCTGTAGAGTTGACAGTGTTCAGCTGTCTGGCTTCCACATTGTGATCTGTAGAGTTGACAGTGTTCAGCTGTCTGGCTTCCACATTGTGATCTGTAGAGTTGACAGTGTTCAGCTGTCTGGCTTCCACACTGAGATCTGTAGAGTTGACAGTGTTCAGCTGTCTGGCTTCCACACTGAGATCTGTAGAGTTGACAGGGTTGCTCTATGACATAACAGAGTTGTTATACTGTCTGCTGTAGTTAGGACCCCAGACATTCATCATGACATTACGGAGCTGTAATACTGTCTGCCGTAGTCAGGATCCCAGACATTCATCATGAGCTTACAGAGTTGTTATACTGTCAGCTGTAGTTAGGACACCAGACATTCATCTATTTAGTTCATAGTTACAGGAGTAAAGATCTGCTCGTCTTCAGGAGGTAATGGTAGAAATAGGAAAATACCATGACGTGGATAAAATCTAAGCAGAGGTCTGACCATGACGTGGGTTACATCTAAGCAGAGGTCTGACCATGACGTGGGTTACATCTAAGAAGAGGTCTGACCATGAAGTGGATTACATCTAAGCAGAGGTCTGACCATGACGTGGGTTACATCTAAGCAGAGGTCTGACCATGACGTGGGTTACATCTAAGCAGAGGTCTGACCATGACGTGGGTTATATCTAAGCAGAGGTCTGACCATGACGTGGGTTACATCTTAGCAGAGGTCTGACCATGACGTGGGTTACATCTAAGCAGAGGCCTGACCATGACGTGGGTTACATCTAAGCAGAGGTCTGACCATGACGTGGGTTACATCTAAGCAGAGGTCTGACCATGACGTGGGTTACATCTAAGCAGAGGTCTTACCATGTCGTGGGTTANTACAAAATTATTTATCTTTAGAGGCGTGCCAATGGCCTTGAAAACTTCAACAGAAACTGGTTTGACTATAAATATGGATTCGGGTCACTGGATGGAGAGTTTTGGATCGGCAATGAACTGATATCACGTATTACCTCAAAGGTAAAGTTTAAAATTTAGAATCTTGGTCTGACCATGACGTGGGTTACATCTAAGCAGAGGCCTCACCATGACGTGGGTTACATCTAAGCAGAGGTCTGACCATGACGTGGGTTACATCTAAGCAGAGGTCTGACCATGACGTGGGTTACATCTAAGCAGAGGTCTTACCATGTCGTGGGTTACATCTAAGCAGAGGTCTGACCATGACGTGGGTTACATCTAAGCAGAGGTCTGACCATGACGTGGGTTACATCTAAGCAGAGGTCTGACCATGACATGGGTTACATCTAAGCAGAGGTCTGATCATGACGTGGGTTACATCTAAGCAGAGGTCTTACCATGACGTGGGTTACATCTAAGCAGAGCCTTGGTCTGTCCATGACGTGAGTTACATCTTAGCAGAGGTCTGACCATGACGTGGGTTACATCTAAGCAGAGCCTTGGTCTGTCCATGACGTGGGTTACATCTAAGCAGTGCCTTGGTCTGACCATGACGTGGGTTACATCTAAGCAGAGCCTTGGTCTGTCCATGACGTGGGTTACATCTAAGCAGTGCCTTGGTCTATCCATGACGTGGGTTACATCTAAGCAGAGGTCTGACCATGACGTGGGTTACATCTAAGCAGAGCCTTGGTCTATCCATGAAGTGGGTTACATCTTAGCAGAGGTCTGACCATGACGTGGGTTACATCTAAGCAGAGGTCTGACCATGACGTGGGTTACACTAAGCAGAGGTCTGACCATGACGTGGGTTACATCTAAGCAGAGCCTTGGTCTGTCCATGACGTGGGTTACATCTAAGCAGTGCCTTGGTCTGACCATGAAGTGGATTACATCTAAGCAGAGGTCTGACCATGACGTGGGTTACATCTAAGCAGAGCCTTGGTCTGTCCATGACGTGGGTTACATCTAAGCATGGGCCTTGGTCTGACCTTGACTGGGGTTAAATTTAAGCAGGCCTTGGTCTGGCCATGGCGTGCGTTACATCTAAGCAGTGCCTTGGTCTGACCATGACGTGGGTTACATCTAAGCAGAGCCTTGGTCTGTCCATGACGTGGGTTACATCTAAGCAGTGCCTTGGTCTATCCATGACGTGGGTTACATCTAAGCAGAGCCTTTGTCTGTCCATGACGTGGATTACATCTAAGCAGTGCCTTGGTATGACCATGACGTGGGTTACATCTATGCAGAGCCTTGGTCTGACCATGACGTGGATTACATCTAAGCAGAGCCTTGGTCTGACCATGACGTGAGTCACATCTAAGCAGAGCCTTGGTCTGGCCATGACGTGGGTTACATCTTAGCAGAGGTCTTACCATGACGTGGGTTACATCTAAGCAGTGGCTTGGTCTGACCATGACGTGGGTCAAATTTAAACAGAGCCTCACCTTTTGAGGCCCCCTTCCTCTTTTTGGTTTCGTGCCTCCGACATTTAAATTTGATAATTTTTTTCCCCACTATCATAACGTTCGACCCCTTAAATACACGATTGTCCCTCCAGGTCATAGGTGCTCAAGTAGTCAGATCAAGTCTTTGCCCCTTTTTAATTCAATCTCTGTAAGTCCGTTTAAAAAAACATTGTTTGCAAGAGAAATTCGTCGGCTGGGAATTATTTTTTTTTACAAACAATACATAGAACTTTACATTTGATGGTAAATACAAACCCACATTGTATCTTTACACCTTGAGTGTCATTGTAAAAAAATAAAAAAAAGTCAACTTTTCTTCATTTCCATGTTGTTTAGTGGTTTTAAAATAACTGTAAGCCATCTGGAATTTGAAAGCAGTTTGTGTCTCTGCTGCAGCCAATGGCTGACAAACCCTTCACGTATGATCCACAGGGCACGTTATCAACATCCTGATTATTTTGATCTAATTGATTATAACTATTTCATTTTTAAAGGCTCAGCTCTATTATTGAAGATATCAGTAGTATTATTGACACTTGCATAGTATCGCAGCCAGCTGCTGAAGCTGGGCCGGTACAACCTATTATTATTATTATCTCTTACCAGAAGTCAAAAATCTACTTTACAACTAATAAGTCCCTGATTTACGACTAGTGAAATAATTTAATGTAAATGTCTCTTGTTCAAATGGTTTGAGTTGAAAAATGTGGACTTTTTAAAATATCGATTTATTTATGTGCTGAAAATAAACGCATTAAAAAAACAAAACATTTCCATTTGTTTGGATCAATAAAATAATCTTATCTTATCTTATCTTATCTTATCTTATCGTATCTTATCTTATCTTATCTTATCTTATCTTATCTTATCTTATCTTATCTTATCTTATCTTATCTTATCTTATCTATGAATTGTTGAACTGCTTGTTGCTAGCAAGTCTCTTCACACGGGCTTTTACTTTGCCTATTCTGCCAACCGGACCAAAGTATTGCCTGAGTTAAGCTTTGGAATATACATTAGATTGAACAGCCACACAACGAAATAGCTTCTCATTATTTCTTCACGTTATTATCAACAGTCCCACATCGCTCAATCAAAGGGTATGTGCCACCAAATGTCCAAGACGTAGTAGGTACAGAGGCGTAGTGAAGGGGGGCAGGGGGGGCTGGGGGGACAGATGTCCCCGGGTGCCAAACACTCTCGCTACGCCTCTGAGTAGGTAACAACTCGTTTTCAACCCCTTCCTAATATGGTTGTTCAAATTCTAAACGGCTTACCTTTTCCAAGTACAGCCTATAGAAATGTTCCTCCTTATTTTCTACTGCATTTCTGTGAGGGGAGAAAAAAGACCGATGAGTCAGACTTGTGGTGTCTTGAAGTAGATGGAGTTGATGATACGAGCACTTCCATTCATCTCCTGTCATGCTACGTATTGTTGTTGGTCTTTCTTGTTTCAATGTTATGCAATGCTTTCATCCAATCAAACGTACGGAACTATCCAGTGCTTTCATCCAATCATACGTACGGAACTATGCAGTGCTTTCATCCAATCAAACGTACGGAACTATGCAGTGCTTTCATCCAATCAAACGGATGGAACTATGCAATACTTTCATCCAATCAAACGTACGGAACTATGGCTATCTTCCGACGTCCCTCCTATACGGCATGTGGGCGATTTCTCTTTTTCAATCTCTCTCAATGTTTATATCTCCCCTTTCGTTGTCCATCTTTCCTTATCTTTCTATCTCGTTCTCTCTCCCCTTTCTCTCTCCCCTTTCTCTCTCCCCTTTCTCTCTCCCCTTTCTCTCTCCCCTTTCTCTCTCCCCTTTCTCTCACCCCTTCTTTCTTTCTTTCTTTCTTTCTTTCTTTCTTTCTTTCTTTCTTTCTTTCTTTCTTTCTTTCTTTCTCCCCCCCCCCCTTTCTCTTCCTCTCTCTTACTCTGTCGCTCTAGAGATCCATCTCTTCCACTACACATACATTCTTTGTACGTGGATTTGTGTTGTCAAAATAATCAACATAAAATCGATGCACTCACCACTATAGATTTACACACCTCATACAAATGTGTATTCCTTTATTTGAATTGTAAAGGAAATAAGCCCCACCTAATGCCCCCCCCCCC
>CAXITT010000549.1:373876-412095 GCA_964033795.1 Lymnaea stagnalis
CCCCCCCCCCGGAGATATAGCTTAAAGAAACCCTTCCCCCGACATGCCGCTTCACGACTCGACTAGAATTACGATAGTTGGGTTGGGGGAAGAGAGAGTACACAATGAATTAATAGTTAATAATATATATAAGGATGAGCTAGAGTGATATGACGCCAAAGATGCGATAAGATTTAAGTACGTTCGGATTCCTAAAAACAATCATAGTTATTTTCTATTATTTTACCTAAATCGAATAAATTTAAATGCGCAAAAAATATTTTAAATCCGCGTTTTTTAAATTGAAATTTAAGTTATATTATTATAAATTACAAATACATTTAAAGTATCAACTAATGAACTATTTTAAGCATTTTATATGTTTTTTGAAAGTTATGAAAAAATTAAAAAATATAAAAATCATGATTAAAGAAATATAAAAATCATGATTAAAGAAATATACCGTAATCACATTTATCGGGAAAACCCAGACATCAGTCATTTTTAGTGCGTCTTTTAGTGCGTTGTTAATATTGCGAATTAAAATTAAAATTAGTTTGTTCTAAATAATCATGCAAATGACGTCATAGCGTGAATAGCCTATTTCGTCAAAACTCTTTGGTTTCTTTAAATTTAATAACTATGCAATGACAAAACTGATAATGCATTTTCCTTTCTTAAAGTAAACTTAATAAATACAATTGATTGCTTTTTAAATTTTCAATAAAACACACACACATTTTTGCTTTGTTTATTTTTACATTTAAAAAGTTTTGCCTTTTTGGATTCCAAAAATAGATTTTTTATTAAATTTATAACGAAATAAAAAACTAACCATTAAATATAATTCTACTAAGAAAATGCAATTTAATTCAACTCCATTGCTAAATAGCATTCACTAATCCACTTATGCCTTGAGCAAAATGAACATACACATATTTGTATAAAGGGAATGTAACATCTCTTTTTTCCCCTAAGGTAATACCATAGGATTTAAATATATGGTCATCCACGTGAAAATGTACACATCCTATTTCCTACCTCTGTAATGTATGTTCCCAAAAAGGTTAATTATTTATCAAATTCATTACTGTTACGCACTGACTTGTATTGGGAGAAATTAATAAGATTTAATAAGTATTAATGTAATTACAAAAGAAAAGAAAATATATCAATTACAAATCATCAACTTACAGTATGGTAGATCTTGTACCGGTACACAGTTAACACAGTTACAATAGTGTGCCAATGAATAATGATGAAATGCCAAATAAACACATATGAGCACACAAATACAAAAAAGGAATAATACACGTCTCGTAAAGTTAATAATATCTATCTGAATCTCCGTTCCTCCGTCCGTGCCTGTCAATCCCTTATATAGATCGCGTAAGCCCTGCCTTCCAGAAAGACTTATGACGTTTCTAGATCAATCACATGCATTATACAAAATACTATTTGGAACAGATTAATTATTTTTAGTGGCTGGCGGCATAAACATGACAGATCAAACGACTAAGCCACACCCCTCTGTGAACACAGCGTCTCATGCGGGGTCAATCAGAGGGCATGCACGAGAGAAATTATGTAAACAAGCTCTATATAACAATTATTTTATTTTGAGACGTATCTTGTGCTGCCTGGGGCAAAGTGACCAACCCCTCCCCCACACAGATTTAAATACATTGAGAAAAATCTTCTACCGGATTGTTTGATTTGATTTGATATTTATATCGCGGTGGTTTCCATGCCACTTCAGCATGCTCACTGCGCTCTGGTCCTCCGAAATCTATTGACACAAAAAAGTTTTTTCTTAATTTTTTCTTAAATGATTATTTTATCATTTACAATTTCCCTCAAAGATTGAGGCAAACTGTTCCATAATTTTGGTGCTATCGCTTCAAAAGAGCGCACTCCGTAATACTTTTTTTCTGTGTTCATCCACTCTAGGAACACTCAGTACTGCCGGCTCTTCAGAAATACATGTTTAAAAATAAGTTCCTTGAGATATTCCGGTGCTGAGCCATCTATTCAGCTGTACGCCATGGACAAAAATTTGTAGTTAATGTAGCCCTTCCATACCCAAACTAAAATAAATTGCACTTCATATGGTTCTTTCTTGTTTTGTTTTAGTTAAAAGTTGATTAGTCAATGCTCTTTGGCTATGGAGTTGCGCTGCACTGTTTGACATAAGCCACATTTTCTTATTATAATTTTGTTTAAAGGTTAGTTTTTATTACGTTATAATTTTAATAAATGTATATTTTTGGAATAAAAAAGGCACAACTTTTTAATGTTAATATACACATCAGAAATGTGTGTGTGTTTTATTAACAATTTAAAAAGCAATCAATTGTATTTATGAATTTTACTTTTATGAAGGGAAAATACATTATCAGTTTTGTTACTCGCGGTTATTAAATTTAAAGAAACCTAAGAGACTAAGAGTTTTGGAGAAATAGGCTATTCAGGCTATGACGTCATTTGCGTGGTTATTTAGAACAAATTAATTAAAAATTTTATTTCGCAATGTTAACAACGCACTAAAGACGCACTAAAAACGACTGATGTTTGGGGTTTCCCGATAAATGTGATTACTGTGTAATTCTTTGATCATGATTTTTTATTTATTTTTATTTCTTCATAACTTTAAACACATATAAAATGCATAAAATAGTTCCTTAATTGATACTTTAAATGTATTTGTAATTTATATAAATAATAATTAAACGTTTATTAAAATAAAAGTTGATTTTAAATATTTTTTTGCGCTTTTAAATTTATTCGATTTCAGTAAAATAATAAAAAAATAACTATGATTGTTTTTTTAGGAATCCGAACGTATTTAAATCATATCTCCCTTTTGGTGTTATGTCACTTTACCTCATTCTTGTATATATATCCATAATTATCAAAACCGAAAATTAAATTTTGACAAAAATGAATATGGGTTAATATTTTCTTTGAAAAAAAATGAAAATATATTTTTGTTGTCACTTTGCAAAAAGTAAAGAGGTGTGTATTGTAATGAGATTAAAAATTTAATTTTGTAAAAAGACAACCAAATCTGAAATAGGCGTGAAAAACAGTCGTAAAATTGTTCTTAGATAAAATAATTCTTTGTCTTACGATTTTCTGATAATTTATAAATTAAAAAAAAAGGCAAAAATGTGTTTAAATTTTTGCTGAAGATATCAATGTATATCGAATTCCTGTAATACAAAACATATATCATATATAGACTTTTTGTTGTAAATTTAAGATTAGTTTTTAAAAAAAATTTGAGAGAAAAAAGTTGTATTCAAGGGCACGAAAAGGGAAAATCTAAAGTATTTTTCTAGCGTAGTAATTGTTCTTCAATTTACTTCTTTAGTGACAAAAGTGATATAATTAGTGATAATTTAGACTGGGTAATTTTAGGCCATGTTCAGAGGGGGAAAAATAGTTTAGGAGCGTGAAAGGGTGTAGGATACGCATATCATATATAGCAAATAAACACTTCTCAAAACTTAATGATTTTAGAAACGTAAATATCATTACATTTTTAAAGTTATGAATTGGGATGAGTTTTTGCAATAGCAGTTATAAATTATCGCAAAGGACCTACCATTATTATCCCGATAACATCGGGTCATTTACTCTGTATGTGAACAATATTAGATGAAGACACATTTTAGAATATATTAATAATAATAAGTATCATTAGATGTAGTATCTAGAATATATTAAAAGTGAAGGGTCGTCCATTAAGTACGTCAACAATTTTTACGCAATTTTGACCCCTCCGCCCCCCCCCCCCCTTGACAACAACTGTGAATCTTTCAGTCACTCCCCTATTTAACTTGTCACAATTTTATACCCTCTACCCCCACCCCCGAAAAAATGAATTGTAATATAAATAAATTTCTAAATAAATTTTAATTTGTGCTGACCTATTTTATTGACACAAAATTTTAGGAAAAACATTTCATTACATCTTTAGCTTGTTAATCAACAAGTGAAAAAGTTTATACACTCCAGTTTTATAATGCAGAATGGATTGAAAACCTTTCAAGACTAAATATCATTGTTTGTGGAAATATAAATATCATTATTGTCAGTAAAGCTTACAAGTTTAGTGTAGTTTCTAGCTGCTATCATATTCCCATGGAGTAGCCAGGTAACAACTGGCATCAGGGACATCATTGTGGTAGGGCAGGGGGGCATTTGTTCCCCTATGAATTTGCAGGTTTTATTTAAATTACTATGCACCGTGGCACCTCCAGTAATAAACAACTTAACAAGCCGACCAGGTTTTGGTTTTGCCCCTCCCCCCCCCCTCCTGAAAACCCACTGAAATGTCGCCCCTGATATGCATAGTTAGTAGTTGATTTATCAATTTCATCTTGCGGAACTGATACACCAGACATGTCAACATCATCCTCATGGATGAGACTCGTTAACCTTGGTCGGCAACTCATCTAAGAGAAGGAAACTCTGAATTCAAACCTGGAGTTGGAGTCCCGTAATGCGCATACAATGACAATTCCTGCAACCGTACCCATCCCTGGTCGTCTTGACGTAGAGTCTTGCCACTAGATATGGTGGGCCTGGAGGAGAGAGTGAGGTTGACAATGGTCCTCGTCGATCCTCGACGGACGAACAACAAAATATTCCTAACTTTGAAAATATCCGCATGTTAGGAATATGCTGACATGCTGCCCTTGTGTGATGTCAACAAGAAAAGCCAAGTCCATAAGCCATTTGGGATCACTTAGTACAGGAACAACCACCCATGAAGGCTTTGAAGGCTAAAACGTGTTCAAACTGTAGGCAGTGGCAGGCAATACTTATGAATTGTGGATGCGAGGAAGATGGTTAACGAGTCTCATCCACCCGGGGTGATGTTTTTGCTTGACTGGCCTTTGGCTGGAATTGAACTCCAGGCCACCAACTTGAGGTTTGCCCAGTCACCCATGCAGTGAATGTCCATGGAATTTTACGTGTCTGGAAATGCTCTTAGCGATTCACATCACTCTGCTGTCTCCGCCTTTTTGTCCGTTGACCAAGTAGTGGTTTTCCCGCACAATTCAGTCGGATCCAGTCTTTACATACTTTGGGGGACAAGCCTTTTCCCCCCCGAAAGTTCTCTGCCTTTCGGCTACCCTCAACCTGGAATCGTTGTTTGGGTTGTGGTCGCTGTGCATGTTACAGCTTCTTGGAACCACAGGTGAGAGCTGAGTACAGAGTCTTCCAGCTTTTTCCCAAATAAGATGGCTACTCCTATTCAGCCCAAGAGTAGATCTATATGGTTGTTGTATTTAGAAGGAGAAATACGTTGATAACAGCATAAATTCTGATCCTGAATGAAACCGTCAAACAATATGGTTCAATAGTCCAGGCGTTGAGAAGTACAACGAAGAACACACAGAACATTAATTAATGACCTAGCAACTCCTTAGTAGCAGTTATAAATAAAAGATTTATTGATCCACATATTATGATTCAGTGATGTCTCTTTTCTAACTGTTGACACTTCGCAAACCGTCTATCGCTAAGTCTTTCTTTACTACAGCTAGTAACACTACGTCTGTCACTTCAGAGTGACCGTCCACGAATCTCTCACTCTCGTTATGACACGAAGAGTTATATGTTATATACCATCCTCTACCTCCCAAGGTGGTCCAGGAATGCTAGCTTATATCCCATCATTTCCGGTCAATTAGGGACTTCCGTCGTCAACACCAAAATTAACATTGCGAAGTCGGGAAGGCCCGAGACATAATATTTTGGAAAGAAACATCCCCCGAATCTAAAAGATGCGAGAATCCATTAACCTTACCCCATGTGCCTAACAATTCCCTCCCCAAAATCACAGCAATTTCCGCCCCCCCCCATCATGGAGAAAAACAATGGAGCTCTGATGGTAACCCCCGCCTCAGTCATTTGTGACAGACATCCATATCCATAACTTTGAGAATTTCTTGTTATGTATCAATACACAGGCTTGATAAGTTGATTCCCTTTCATCATTGTAACTGGACATTAATGTCAACAAGGTATTACTTTGATATTAAACTGACTAATTCGAATACAGGGCGAGCTAATTAATATTTTTCAATTGTTGAGAGGAGTCCATGTATTCAATTTTGAGAAGTTTATGTATTCTATTTTGAGAAGTTTATGTATTCTATTTTGAGAAGTTTATGTATTGTATTTTAAGAAGTTTAAGTATTCTTTTTTGAGAAGTTTATGATTCTCTTTTGACAAGTTTATGTATTCTATTTTGAGAAGTTTATGTATTCTATTTTAGGAAGTTTAAGTATTCTATTTTGACAAGTTTATGTATTCTATTTTGACAAGTTTATGTATTCTATTTTGAGAAGTTTATGTATTCTATTTTGAGAAGTTTATGTATTCTATTTTGACAAGTTTATGTATTCTATTTTGACAAGTTTATGTATTCTATTTTGAGAAGTTTATGTATTCTATTTTGAGAAGTTTATGTATTATATTTTAAGAAGTTTAAGTATTCTATTTTGAGAAGTTTATGATTCTCTTTTGACAAGTTTATGTATTCTATTTTGAGAATTGTATATATTCTATTTTGAGAATTTTATGTATTCTATTTTGAGAAGTTTGTGTATTCTATTTTGAGAAGTATGGTTGGTTTAGTAATGTTTTGAAAGAAATCATAATTTGTTGGTTTGCTCTGTCAAGGTCAAGATGCTGTCCAGTTTGAGATTAAAATCAACCCTGAATCTGAGTACCAACTGTTCAATATTGGTGAAGGACGAGCCCTCATATGTACAGTGTCCGAAACACCTGATGGCAAGAAGCCTGACCTCAGCTGGGAGATCGGAGATGTCAGGGTCACAGATACAGATACGAACTCAAGGTAAGATGAACTCTCATTGAGATGTCAGGGTCACAGATACAGATACGAACTCAAGGTAAGATGAACTCTCATTGAGATGTGGGGCCTTTTAACTTACTGTTCTGAATTTATTTTCTGAAGCTAAATTTCAAATGTTGTATGACTTATGATAATTCCATTCAGAGTTTTGTATGACTTATGATTAGAGACCGACCGAATTTCGGATTCAGCTTCAGTTTAGACACCAAAAGTTGCCATTTGATCCCTTTCGACCCATTTTCGGTTTCGGCCAAAAGTGATTAAGGTTTTCGGTCATCTTTCTGTCAGAAAGTCAGACTTTCTGTCTGTCGCTGGTCGACGTTCCGATATTCGTTATTCCTAGACGTCTAGCTGTCATCGTATGTTATATGTTTAATATTCTTCGAAATCTGCACAAACTACTTGTTCTATATTTTTATAAAAATACATTACAAATAGGCGTAAGCAAATTAAAAAGGTTTGTGGGAGAGAAACTAATGGAATGGTAAGTTTTTTATCATTATGTTTGTTTTAATTTTTTTCAAAAATAAAAATTGGAATCCTAGGTTAAAAATTAGGTTATTTCAATGCCTTCATGTGTGATATTCCTTTTGATTTATAATTATCATGCTGATCAATGTTGTCATCGGCTAAGGTGAATATTGTATCATCCTAGAGAATGGTAATATTTCCATTTTCATTTTTGTTTTAATTGAAAAATTTAAAAAAAGCAAACTTAGGCCTTTCAAACGATTCATTTCTTAAAAATCATCACAATCACGCCCATAAACATAGTTATTGACCAAAATAACATGAGTGTGCATGTATCACGGGTCGTATTATAATTATGTAGCAGGGCTACTGCAGACCTGTGTACTTTTATGATATTGGCGACCAATTTAGATGTCTTTTGCTACTTTCCGTTGAGACCCATCAGAGCAACAATTTTAGAGACCAGGTTTAAAAAAATAATTTTCGCCAGAAATGGGGGTGAAAGAGTTGGTCACCGAACGAAATAATTACGTCATCAGCTGAGAAAGACTAGTGTGTTGTTACTAGGCTAAGTATTATTACAGCGATGTCTTGCCAGCTAATTATGAAAACACAAATCATTAGTTTTACGATAACCGCGAAACATTAGGGTGATATTTTTACAACCTTATTAATCTATATTTAGGTAACGATCGGCTCTATTAGAGGCGCAATAATTATTGAAGGTATATGTTCTATGTTGTGATTATATTATAAAACCAAAGAACCCTCACACTCAAGGGTCTATGTCGCATAAATTTTGACCCACCCCTTGCCCAAATTTTCGCCCACCAAACTACTTTAAAACATTTTAACGACATTTAAATTACGTTTAAAAGAAAATTGTAAAGACACACTATTAATTAGATCAGGGGGTCTCAAACTCAAATCCCATGAGGGCCGCAGAAGGTAAAGTCTGATTGAGACAGGGCCTCATTTAGTATTCCACAAAAATGGCGATTACAATTTTATTAAAGTACAACTCTTACAATTTGCTCAACGTTTATAAATAATACATACAATTTTTAAGGGTTCTCAAGATATAGGCTTCATTATCTTCCTCCTACTCCATCTTGCCAGAGACCTTCCAATCGCTTCTTCTTACACAGCTGAGCAACATTTGGCTTGAGTGAGGAAGCAACTGAGACCCTCAGTATGGCTTGAAGATGTTCATCAGTAATTTTGGCCCCGAACTTTGAGTTGTTAAAGTTCATACTGCAAAAGAGCTTTCTACACAGATTGGTATTCCAAAAAAATCATATGTTCCGCTTGAACAACCTGGAAATCTCAGTGGAGGTGGGGGACGATGCTTTCATAAATTTTCCACGCTTGTCTGTTTTTGCATTCACCTCCCTGAACTTAGAATTGCACAAAAGATCAATCAGCTTCATTTGAAGCGAAAAACGGAAAAAAAATGTGTTTGTGTGTGTGTGTGTGGGGGGGGGGAGGGGGTTTGCATCCATTGAAGGAGAAAGGGTCAGCCAAAAAGCTGAAAAGAAGTTGTCTGTGTTTTGAGATCTTAAAAAATGTGAACACATTTTCCTGTAGCTTTACAATGGCATCAGTATACTTACTACAAAGTTACAGCCAAATGGTGTGCCCGAGTCCATGAGTTTTGTGCCTGTTGGGAAATGGCATTTGTTTCTCTAAGAATCATAACACAAGTTTTGTGCAGAATGTCCTGACATTGTCTTAGGCAACACTGACAAGCTACCTCTGGTCTTGTAACTTCTTCTTGAGTACATTCAGCTCATGTGTAATGTCAACAAGACAAGCCAAGTCCATGAGCCTTTTGGGATCCTTTAGTACAGGAACAACCACCCTATCCTTCTCCATGTAGGCTTTGAAGGCTAAAATGTGTTCAAACAGTAGTCAGGAGCAGGCCATATTTATGAATTATTGATTCAAGGAAGATGCTATTGAAGGGAGAATGAATTTTGATTTTTTTTTTATCGTAGCAAAGGCCTTTTAGAGTAAGCCCATTTTGAAAGTGGCCAAGCTGACAGGCTCGGAATTTCCCTCACTCGTAAACAGTAGCGGTAATTTTAATAGAGATTCTTTGATACTGTGTCCGATTGTTACGCTTTTCCCAATTATGGTTGTGCATTACCCACCCACTGACTTTAAACATTTTTTTTTATCAAAGCCCGCATTTGGCCCAAGTTTGTCTCATAAAATGCTATAAAATGAAAAATTTTAGTCCGATTTTAAAACGGTTCTATTACCATTATAATCAAAAATTAAATATAAACAAACATGATAAAAACCAGAATTATACTAGTCGGTGGGAATAGTCGCGGTGGGTGACAGTGTAGACATGAGAATGGGGAAAACGGGCCGGCCGTATTAACACTAAACGTTGCTGTGATATAGCGGGCAGCTAATTATCGTCTTGGAGCCGCCAATGTCCCGTGGGTCGCGAGTTTGAGATACCTACAATAGATGTTTATTTATTAATTTTAAGATGATCTCATTTCGTGAACGAATTTCAAAAAATATCTAAATATATCAATTTCGGCTTAGGTTTCAGCCAAAATTTGGTTAAGCTTTATGTTTCGGCTTCGGTCGAAAGTCTCGTGAAGCTTTTTGTTTCGGTTAGTCATTTTTAACTTTCAGCCTAGTTTCAGTCTCTGCCGAATTCAAGCAATCACTTTCAGTCAGTCTCTACTTATGATAATTCCATTCAAAGTCTTGTATGACTTGTGATAATGCCATTTGTAGTCTTGCATGACTTAAAAAAATAAAATAGCACAGCTGCTGACAACGAAATGGTAGCGCTGAATTCAATGGTAGGGAACAGCAGATGACAACAATATGATACAGCTGATGACAATGGAGTGGTAAAACTGATGACAATGATTTTTTTCCAGGGTAACCATTGAACCCACCTCCAGTGGCCTGATGTTGCGTATCGCTGATGTGGTGGATGGTGATGGCGGCACCTACAAGTGCACAGGAACTCTGGGTGGCCAGGAGGACTCAAGGTCCATTCGAGTGGAAGTCTTCAGTAAGGCATTCATTGACCTCATCAGTTAACACAATTGTTAGACAATTCTTTGTAACATACCAAGTTGGCTGTGATTTTACGCTCGACACTATCATGTCAAGATGGCGTAGTAATTTCAGCATAACGTTGTAATAACTTGTAAATCACGAGAAAAGTGGGAAAACTAATTTATGGAGTGGAAGCACTGGATGCATAACTAAAACGAGGCAGTGCACAAATTTATCTGACATGGATGACAGACATTTTTTTATTTACTCATGTATGGATTATTGAAGCATTGAAGTATTGTGATTCAATTGTGATGTGAAATATTGTATAAGTGTGTGATAATTACATCTTAGAATTTTTGCAGGATATCCTCCTGGCAAGTCTTATCATTTTGTTGTGTTCAATGTATATAATAAAGTACTGCATAACTTGATTGGACGTTGACACAACATTGTGTGAGAAACAGATAAGTTGGGGGGTGAGATAATAAATTATGCAAGTGATAGCACATTCATTACAGTGAGCAAAACACTAGCTAACCATGTTACTACAAGTATTGCCACATCGGAAGCAATAGCATGTGTTACAGTCTTCAGTAAGGCATTCATTGAATTCATCAGTTAACACAATTGTTTAGACAAGTCTGCAGTAAGGTATTCATTGGCCTCATCAGTTAACACAATTGTTTAGACAAGTCTGCAGTAAGGCATTCATTGAATTCATCAGTTAACACTATTGTTTAGACAAGTCTGCAGTAAGGCATTCATTGACCTCATCAGTTAACACAATTGTTAGACAAGTCTGCAGTAAGGCATTCTTTGAATTCATCAGTTAACACAATTGTTTAGACAAGTCTGCAGTAAGACATTCATTGACCTCATCAGCTAACACAATTGTTAGACAAGTCTGCAGTAAGGCATTCATTGAATTCATCACTTAACACAATTGTTAGACAAGTCTTCAGTAAGGCATTCATTGACCTCATCAGTTAACACAATTGTTAGACAAGTCTGCAGTAAGGCATTCATTGACCTCATCAGTTAACACAATTGTTAGACAAGTCTTCAGTAAGGCATTCATTGAATTCATCAATTAACACAATTGTTAGAAGAGTCTGCAGTAAGGCATTCATTGAACTCATCAGTTAACACAATTGTTAGACAAGTCTGCAGTAAGGCATTCATTGACCTCATCAGTTAACACAATTGTTAGACAAGTCTGCAGTAAGGCATTCATTGAATTCATCAGTTAACACAATTGTTTAGACAAGTCTGCAGTAAGGCATTCACTGACCTCATCATTTAACACAATTGTTAGACAAGTCTGCAGTAAGGCATTCATTGAATTCATCAGTTAACACAATTGTTAGACAAGTCTGCAGTAAGGCATTCATTGAACTCATCAGTTAACACCATTGTTAGACAAGTCTTTAGTAAGACATTCATTGACCTCATCAGTTAACACAATTGTTAGATAAGTCTTCAGTAAGGCATTCATTGACCTCAGCAGTGAACACAATTGTTAGCCAGAACATGCCCCCACCCCAATTATTTAAACAAATATGTATGAGTTTTTGGTCCTTACACACACACACACACACACACACACACATATATATATATATATATATATATATATATATATATATATATATATATATATTTATATATATGAGACACATACAAAAAAAAACACCCCCACACACACACACACACACACACACACATATATATATATATATATATATATATATATATATATATATATATATATATATATTTAGGTATATGAGGCACATGCAAAATTAAACACCCCCGGTCAACCTATTCAACAACCTATACAACAACCTATACAACAACCTATACATCAACCTATACAGAACACACCTGTTCATTTATGGATGGCCCCTCCAAATGTTATTTTAAGGCATGCTGTGTTAGTGTGTTTCTAAGCAAGATGCCATTGCTGTGGGAGAGAATGGGAATATTTAACGTTCTTATGTTTTCTAAGATAAACATTTCTCCATTTTGTTTACACAGAACCACTGACAATCAACTCACCCCAAAAGCAGTGGGGAATTTTGGACCAAGATGGCACGGTCAGTTGTGACGCTACAGGCAAACCCAGCCCAACCATAACCTGGAAGTTTATAAACCGCACCAACATCCCCAACAGTAAGTCCATATCTTGGTCTGGAAGTCCATATCTTGGTCTGGAAGTCCATATCTTTGTCTGGGAGTCCATATCTTGGTCTGGAAGTTCATATCTTGGTCTGGAAGTCCATATCTTGGTCTGGAAGTTCATATCTTGGTCTGGAAGTTCATATCTTGGTATGGAAGTCCATATCTTGGTCTGGAAGTCCATATCTTGGTCTGGAAGTCAATATCTTGGTCTGGAAGTCCATATCATGGTCTGGAAGTCCATATCTTGGTCTGGAAGTTCATATTTGGTCTGGAAGCCCATATCTTGGTCTGAAAGTACATATTTTCGTCTGAAAATACATATTACGGTCGGGAAAGTCGTATCTTTGTATGGAAGTCCATATCTTGGTCTGGAGGTCCATATTTTGTCTGTCATACAGTTCTTTGTCTAGAAGTCCATAAGTTTGTGGCATATACCTCTACACAGATATATTAACATTCATATATATTTGTATTATAGTCATAGTAACAAGGATCTACACATAGACACACTTATATTATAGTAGCTTGTACACTTACAAAAATATACATAATACTTGTATTATTGTAATACATATTTTTCATTATCATAGCATATAGACTTAATCTTTGTTTGGTTTTCATTTTTGTAGCATATAGACTTACCCACAAACATAGATTATTAAGAAATTGGCACTTAAATTAATTCCTTTGGAGGTAAGCATATATTTAAAAGGCATAATAAAATTGTTTAGTTTATTTGTGGCATTGTGATGTCATTTTTGCGTTACCCTTTTAATAAATATTGGACTGTGCTTATTTCAAAACGTCTTTCCTCCCCACCCCCACCACCAACTCACAAACAAAGGTGATAAGTATGTGATTTCACCAAACAAGCTGACCATCAAGAAGCTGGAGATCGATGATGCCAAAAGCTACTTGTGTGATATTGTTGTAGTGCAGACCGGGGCAAGGAGGTCCTTCATCATTGACTATGAAGTTGTCCGTAAGTCTGATTTGTAGTACAACCTTGTATTGAGTGACATGATTTTTAGTACAACCTTGTATTGAGTGACATGATTTGTAGTACAACCTTGTATTGAGTGACATGATTTGTAAGACAATCTTGTATTGAGTGACATGATTTGTAAGACAATCTTGTATTGAGTGACATGATTTGTAAGACAATCTTGTATTGAGTAACATGATTTGTAAGACAATCTTGTATTGAGTGACATGATTTGACAGACAACCTTGTATTGAGTGACATGATTTGTAGTACGACCTTGTATTGAGTGAAATTATTTGTAAGACAACCTTGTATTGAGTGAGAAATAAGCACCGAGGCACCACAAGGATGTGTTTTCTCTCCTGTACTGTATACAATATATACAAATGATATTCAAAGCTCAAGCAACACCGTTCCAATCTTAAAATCTGCTCATGATATCACCATTGTTGGCTTAATATCTGAAGGAGAAGGCCTATACCGCAACTTAGTTACAAGCTTTATCAATTGGTGCGATGAAAATTTTCTCCAGTTGAATGTCTCAAAAACTAAAGAAATGATTGTTTATTTCAAGAGGGGGAAACACCAGGTTACAAATCTCAACATAAAAAAAATTAAAATGTGGAGAAAGTGGAGGCATACAAGTACTTAGGTGTCACCATTAATAATAAGCTAACATGGCATGAGCACGGCCAAATGCTGTATAAGAAATTCAACCAAAGACTGTTCTACCTCAAACAACTGTACAATATCGGCGTAAACAAGCAAGTCGTTAACTTACTCTACAGTGCAACAATTGGGAGCCTGCTTAAGTTCAGTATTACCTGCTGGTGTGGGAATTCAACGTCTGATATCAAACACAGCATAAAACGTATAATCAAGAAAGCTAGGAGCATAGCACAATCTAAACATCCTTCACTTGAAGAACTATTTGAAGAAAGATGTTTTTGCAAAACTAAACACATTTTGGATGATACATCCCACCCTCTTCATCACAGATACTTAGGATCGGGCCATTCGGGACGAATTCTTTCCATCAGGGCGAGGACTGACAGATATAAAAATTCTTTTGTTCCCCAATCTGTACGAATTTACCAGCGTGCTTCCTCTGAAGTCACACATCTGAATGAGAACTAATAAGTCCCCGATTTTGCCAAGAGAAGTCACTGAATGGCTGTTTGAAATAATTTATTATAAATGTCTTGTGTTGAAATTGTTTTATTTTTGTGCTGAAAATGTATAATGTAATAAAAAACATTTCCATTTATTTGGATCAATAAAAGAATCTTATCTTATCTTATGATTTGTAAGACAACCTTGTATTGAGTGAAATGATTAGTAAGACAACCTTGTAGGAGTGACGGGTTGACAACACAGTTGATAGAAATACAAAAAACAATATTACGTCACCAAAATTGTGATTGTGACTCAAATCAACGTCTCTTACATTTTTATGACAGTGACAGTGACAGTGTTTATGAAGTTTTATGTCACCTTGATTGACAAGCTTTGCCATCTTTTATTTATGAATCATCATCACCTCTATTGATCCCAGTTCATACTCTTTGATTAATAACCAATCTTGTAATCTTCAACAGAGCTTCCAGTGATCAGACTTCTGCCCACCATTAAGCCTAACAACCCCAAAGTTGGTGACAAGGTTGAGATCCGTTGTGAGGCTGAAGGTCGACCGAAACCAACGTACTCATTTTATGGGGTTGGTCTTTTCACTGTATATTGTTTATTTTAAAAACCAGTTCATACATTGTGTTCTAGCTCTAGCAGTCCAGAAATTTTCAGCAAAGTCTTTACAAGCGATGTTCACCAGCCAGGAATTTGGAGAAATATGTTTTAAAGTCACTGACTCAGAGGCAGACGTGGAACAGTAAATAATGGGTGGGAGAAATTAATCATCATCATCATCTAATAAACTAGGACGAGGAGATAATGCCCTAGTGCAGGTCTTCACAACATACGGCCATCGACATCGACACAGCCAACTCGGTTGCGTAAGTCTGTTCAATACTAGTGTTTTCTGTGCAGAGTAGCCTTTTACTATTTTTGTAGTATTGTGTAGAATTGTGATGTATTGAACTCACGTTTCACGTTACTTTGATATTGTGTGCTTTTAGTTCGGTAATATACTTACAGAGGTTTACTTGAAATATTTAAGCGACACGAATCAAAGCAGAGAGAGAGAAACCTTGAGATAGCGCAAAGAATTTTTAATGATGAATGGACACATAAATACGTTTTTTAAAGTGTTCAAGGACAAATTACTGTGCCTCGTATCTCGTGACACAGGTGCTGTGCCTCGTATGTCGTGACACAGTTGCTGTGCCTCGTATGTCGTGACACAGTTGCTGTGCCTCGTATGTCGTGACACAGTTGCTGTGCCTCGTATGTCATGACCCAGTTGCTGTGCCTCGTATGTCATGACACTGTTGCTGTGCCTCGTATGTCATGACACAGTTGCTGTGCCTCGTATGTCGTGACACAGTTGCTGTGCCTCGTCTGTCGTGACACAGTTGCTGTGCCTCGTATGTCGTGACACAGTTGCTGTGCCTCGTATGTCATGACACAGGTGCTGTGCCGAAAGAGTCTATTCTTCGACGGCGTATTGAATCTAAACATCCTAATTTGTCAAAATTGGAACAGAATGAAAAAAAAAATCCATGAGAGCAGCAAATTTATTGAAAACTCCTACAGGAGAGCAGACATTTTTCAAGAAAAAGAGCAGTGAAAATGAGACTGCTACCAAAATAAGCTTTTGTATTTCAAGGGAAATTGCTACTTCTGGAAATTCTTTACTGAAGGCGAGTTTGTAAAGTAGTGCATGCTGATTGCCACGTCTGAATTATGTGCGGGGAAAAAACAGGGTTATTTCAAAACGCCAGTTTATCTCGAATGACAGTGCAAGGAAGAATAACTGATATTTTCACCAATCTTCAAGAACAATTGATGCAGAAAGCCTGTGAATTTTCTTTTGATTCCACAGCTAAGGACGAAAGCAGAGATTAAAAACACATCGGTATAACTTCACACTTTCATTTGATGTGTTGACAAAAAATGTGAAATTACCGAAGAACTCGCTCTAATGTGCTCCATGTCAGGTCGCACAACCAGAACAGATATCTTCAATAAAGGGATAAAGTGATTTAAAAACAGGGATTTTCAAGCTTTTCTTGAAGATATAGACGCCTACTACAGAGACGTAATATACCATGTAGAAGTGAAATGGTTAACCCTAGTGAAAGTGTTTTTTCACTGATTCGTTGCTTTGAAAAAGGAAATATCTAAATTCCTAGAAGAGGAACCAAAGGAATTCCCTAAACTTGAAGATGAGTCCTGGAATCATGAACTCTTCTTCTTCTGTGATATTACAACACGTCTAAATGGTCTTAACCTTCAACTTCAAGGAAAGCAACAATTTGCATTTGAAATGTTTGCAGCAGTAAAAACTTTTAAACTGAAAATTAAATTTTGAAAACTCAGTTACTAAATGGTGAAATGAGTCACTTCTACACTTGTGCAAAACATGCGTCACTTCTCTACTATTGCACTGCACATACCTCAGGAAAAGCACATCGATTTTGGAAAACACATTCGCTAATGAAATTAATCATTTGATAGAAGAATTTGATAAAAGACTCACTCTTTCTAAAGAAGAAGAAATTCAGTGTAAACTAATTAAAGATCTATTGTCTATGAATCCCGAGGACATACCAAGTTCAAATGCAGCTGGAGCTTATCAAACTACAATGATCGGCAATTTACCGAAGCAAGTACAGAGAGAGAGCAGCCTGCAGGAATCATATGAAAATGGACCTTGAGAAGTACACAAGTCTTTACGAAATTGTACCAAAAACTTTTAGTGTGTTTGGAACCACTTAAACAGACATTTTCAATAATGAACATTAATAAATTCAAGCCACGCTCATGTTTGAGTGATGATCATTTGGAAGACATCTTGAGAACCCCCACGTCCAATCTATCTCCTGAATACGACAAGCTTGTTACCGAAAAACGATGGAATGATTCTCATTAAATTTGCTTCGAAGGTAACGAAATATTCTTCATTATTATTATTTTCTTAATAGCTCCCCCCACCCCCCTTGCGGTCCTATTTTCTCTCGGCCCTCACAAGTTTTTCATGAAGTATTACGGCCCGCCTTACATTTTGAGTTGTGCACGCCTTCCTTAGTGCACAACCTGCATCTTCATTTTCCGCAGACCAAAAAGCAAAAACCAACAACAACAAAGTTTTTATGAAAAAACAACAACAAATGACCTGCCAAATGACCTGCATTATGACCTGCCAAATGACCTGCCAAATGACCTGCATTATGACCTGCCAAATGACCTGCCAAATGACCTGCCAAATGACCTGCATTATGACCTGCCAAATGATCTGCCAAATGACCAGCTAAATGCCTTTCCAAATAATCTGCTAAATGACCTGCTAAATGCCATTCCAAATGCTCTGCCAAATGACCTGCCTTATGACCTGCCAAATGACCAGCTAAATGCCCTTCCAAATGACCTGCTAAATGACCTGATAAATGCCATTCCAAATGACCTGCTAAATGACCTTCACAATGACCCACGAAATGACCTGCTAAATGCCCTTCCAAATGAGCTGCACAATGACCTGCCAAATGACTTGCTGAGGATTCCATCAATTTTGTTTTTAACACACAAAGTACACCAACAAACAACAATAAGTACCAACATACAACATCAAGTACTAATATTAAACACACAACGAATCAGCATAAAACACCAAGAGCAAAAATAAAACAAGTACCAAAATACAACAATAAGTATTAATATACAACACCAATTACCAACATAAAAAATAAATACCAAGATATAACACCAAGTACCAAAATACAACACCAAGTGCTAATATAAAACAAGTACCAACATGCAACATAAACTACCAGAATAAAACAATAAGTACGAACATACAAAATCAAGTACCAACTTACATCACCAATTAACAACATACAACAAAAAGTACCAACATACTTTAGTAAGTACAAAATACAACACTAAGTATATAAATACAACACCAATTAACAACGTACAACAATATGTATCAACATACAAAATCTAGTTTACAACATGCCACACCAAGTACCAATATACAAAACCAAGAACCAAAATACAACTCTTAAGTACTGATATACAACACTAAATACCCACATACAACACCAAGTACCCACATACAACACCAAGTACCCACATACAACACCAAGTACCCACATATAACACAAAGTACCCACATACAACACCAAGTACCCAAATACAACACAAAGTACCAACATACAACACCAAGTACACACATACAACACTAAGTACCCACATACAACAGCAAGTACCCACATACAACACCAGTACCCACATACAACACCAAGTGCCATTATACACACCAAAAACACCATACAACACACCAAGTACCAAATATAGAATATCAGGTAACAACTTAAAAAAAACCAACAAGTACAAATATACACAGCAAGTACCATTATAAAACAGCAAGTACCAACATATATCACACACTGTATCAGCATACAATACCAAGTAACAACATACAACAAGTACCAACATACAAGCACAAACATTCAACCCACCAAGGACCAACATACAAGCACCAACATTCAACTCACCATGGACCAACATGCAAGCACCAACATTCAACCCACCAAGGACCAACATACAAGCACCAACATTCAACCCACCAAGGACCAACATACAAGCACCAACATTCAACCCACCAAGGACCAACATACAACACCAAGACCAACTTACAACACGCACAGTACCAACATACAACTAACCAAATACAAACATTCAATAAGTACCACATTTAACACACCAAGTAAAAACATACAACACACCAAGTTCCAAGATACAATACATCAAAGACCAAAATACGACACCAAGGATCAACATACAACACCAAGTATTTATTATTGTTCGTCCGTCGAAGATCGACGAGAACCATCGAGTCGTCCGGTGACTGATGACTTGCGCGGGTGACTTTTGTTTAAAGTGAGGAAGAGTTGCGCGGCGTCAACCTCACTCTCTCGTATATCCAGTGGCAAGACTCTACGTCAAGACGACCAGGGATGGGTACGAATGTAGGAATTGTCATTGCATGCGCCTTACGGGACTCCAACTACGGGTCTGAATTCAGAGTTTCCTTCTCTTAGATGAGTTGCCGACCAAGGTTAACGAGTCCCATCCAATAACTACCAAAATTTAACACACCAAGTAACAACATAAAACAAGTACCCACATACAACACACCAATTACCAACATACAACACATCAGGACCAATATACAACACATGTACCAAAATACAACATACAACACACGAAGTAAGTTCAAACACAGAAAACTAAGTACAAACATACAACATCAAGTACCAAAATACAACACACCAAGTACACACAAATAACAAGCAAGAACATAAACACAAGGTACCATCATACACCAATAAATTCCCAAAATTTGAACAAAGTTCTAAATTACAACACACCAAAAACAAATAAACAACAGGCACCAAAATACAACTTATCAATGTACCAACACAACACCATGTTCCCATATACAGCGGACACGTATCAACATGCAACACCATGTAGCAAAAACAACACACAAAATACTAACATGCAACACACCAAGTAAAAACTTACAAAGTGTCAACATACACCACAGAGTACAAGCATACAAAATCAAGTACCAACATGCCACACACGAATAACACACATCCAACAACAAATACAAACATACAACACACCAAGTAAAACATACAGACTAAGTATCAACATACAACACAACAAGTAACGTAATACAACTTACCAAGTACCAATGTACAACACACCAAATATCAACATACACACCAAGTACCAACATGCACACCAAGTACCAACATACTACAGTCCAAGTACCAACATACAACACCAATTATCAACATACAACACCACGTTCCAACATATACACCAAGTACCAACACAGAACTCACCAAGTACCAACACAACAACAAGTACAAAAACAACACAGGTCCCTTTTAAATCTGAGATGTCAGTTACATTTTTAGACATTACGGTCATCTTTCACCAAGACAGCCTACTCACCTCGCTACTTTATACCTACTTACATCCACATCTATTTACTACAATTTTCTTACAATACTTAAAGCCTGTAAAATTCTTTATCTCAACTATTTTGCCGACACGTTTGTTGTTTTGTTGCGTTCAAATTTCAGGTTTTACCATTCTTTGTTTTGCTTATTTTCTTCTACATAACCTGAGTGCAGTCTCTCGCCCTTAATATTTTATACAAACCCAATATACCAAATACCATCAAAAAGCATATAAAGTATCAACACAACAAACTAAGTACTATAACACAACACAACAAGTACCATAACACAACACACCAAGTACCATAACACAACACAACAAGTACCATAACACAACACACCAAGTACCATAATAAAACACACCAAGTATCATAACACAACACGCCAAGTACCATAATAAAATACAGCAAGTACCATAACACACCAAGTACCATAACACACCAAGTGCCATAACACACCAAGTGCCATAACACAACACCAAGTATCAACACATCAAACAAAAGCAACTCATTAAGTCTGGCACCCAGAAAGTTATTATTGATATAAAGGTGTTACATAAACGGGCAAACTCGATGTATTCAATTCTAGGGTGAGAATCTGATTCCTGAAGACAAGGTGGATGAACAAAATGGCATATTGACCCTGTTGGATGTGAAAAGAGAAGATGAGGCCACCTACACGTGCCAGGCAAAAAATATTGGAGGAGAAGATTCAAAGTCCAACACCTTGGATGTTTTAAGTAAGTAAACTGTCCATGTGTGGGGGGGGGGCACTCACGCACAGTTAAGAATGTACTTGATCCTCTTCACAATAAAGTACTCATATATATAAAAAAATATTAGTATTTCTTGATTAGAGCTTTGATATTTATGCCTTTTCTGTGTTTGCCTATTTCAATATTAAAGTTTAATTTTTCACACTATTCTTCAGTTCCCCCAGTCATTGAAAATATTGCTGATATTAATGCTGTAGAGGGGGGAGAGGTCAGACTGACCTGTATCGCTGAAGGTGACCCACAGCCCAGTGTAACTTGGAAAAAAGATGGAGCACAACAAAGCTATGTGGATACTGGTAAAAGGGTGAGTTCATCAGGACCAAATTAGTTAACACAGAACGGTGAGTTCATCAGGACCAAATTAGTTAACACAGAACGGTGAGTTCATCAGGACCAAATTAGTTAACACAGAACGGTGAGTTCATCAGGACCAAATTAGTTAACACAGAACGGTGAGTTCATCAGGACCAAATTAGTTAACACAGAACGGTGAGTTCATCAGGACCAAATTAGTTAACATAGAAGGTTGAGTTTATCAGGGCCAAATTAGTTAAAACCGAACAGTGAGTTCATCAGGACCAAATTAGTTAACACAGAACGGTGAGTTCATCAGGACCAAATTAGTTAACACAGAACGGTGAGTTCATCAGGACCGAATTAGTTAACACAGAAGGGTGAGTTCATGAGGACCAAATTAGTTAACACAGAAGGGAGAGTTCATCAGGACAAAATTAGTTAACACAAGGGTGAGTTCATGAGGACCAAATTAGTTAACACAGAAGGGAGAGTTCTCCAGGACCAAATTAGTTAACACAGAAGGATGAGTTCATGAGGACCAAATTAGTTAACACAGAAGGGAGAGTTCATCAGGACAAAATTAGTTAACACAGAAGAGAGAGTTCATCAGGACCAAATTAGTTAACACAGAACGGTGAGTTCATCAGGACCGAATTAGTTAACACAGAAGGGTGAGTTCATGAGGACCAAATTAGTTAACACAGAAGGGAGAGTTCATCAGGACAAAATTAGTTAACACAGAAGGGTGAGTTCATCAGGACCAAATTAGTTAACACAGAACGGTGAGTTCATCAGGACCGAATTAGTTAACACAGAAGGGTGAGTTCATGAGGACCAAATTAGTTAACACAGAAGGGAGAGTTCATCAGGACAAAATTAGTTAACACAGAAGGGTGAGTTCATCAGGACCAAATTAGTTAACACAGAACGGTGAGTTCATCAGGACCGAATTAGTTAACACAGAAGGGTGAGTTCATGAGGACCAAATTAGTTAACACAGAAGGGAGAGTTCATCAGGACAAAATTAGTTAACACAGAAGGGTGAGTTCATCAGGACCAAATTAGTTAACACAGAACGGTGAGTTCATCAGGACCAAATTAGTTAACACAGAAGGGTGAGTTCATGAGGACCAAATTAGTTAACACAGAAGGGAGAGTTCATCAGGACAAAATTAGTTAACACAGAAGGGTGAGTTCATCAGGACCAAATTAGTTAACACAGAAGGGTGAGTTCATCAGGACCAAATTAGTTAACACAAAATGGTGAGTTCATCACGACCAAACTAGTTACCACAGAATGGTGAGTTCATCAGGACCAAATTAGTTAGCACAGAATGGTGAGTTCATCAGGACCAAATTAGTTAGCACAGAAGGGTGAGTTCATCAGGACCAAATTAGTTAGCACAGAATGGTGAGTTCATCAGGACCAAATTAGTTAGCACAGAATGGTGAGTTCATCAGGACCAAATTAGTTAACACAGAAGGGTGAGTTCATGAGGACCAAATTAGTTAACACAGAAGGGTGAGTTCATCAGGACCAAATTAGTTAACACAGAAGGGTGAGTTCATCAGGACCAAATTAGTTAACACAAAATGGTGAGTTCATCACGACCAAACTAGTTACCACAGAATGGTGAGTTCATCAGGACCAAATTAGTTAGCACAGAATGGTGAGTTAATCAGGACCAAATTAGTTAGCACAGAAGGGTGAGTTCATCAGGAACAAATTAGTTAGCACACTTTCTGGTTTTACTGAGGGCAAATAAAGAAAATACCATATTGAGTAGCATGCTGCATCAAACACCTCCAGACCACTTTTCATCACACACTCCTGGATAGCCCTGAATTCCGTAACACATCTCCAGACAGCACTTACTCCTTTAAAACATCTCTTGATAGAACTGACCTAATTAACACACATCTCTAGAATGCCTTGACACCCTTAACTTGGCTCTTCAGTGATCCCCTTTAGACATCTCTAGCTAGCCCTTACCTAATTAACACACATCTCTAGAATGCCCTGACACCCTTAACTTGGCTCTTCAATGATCCCCTTTAGATAAGCAGTGACCCATTTAATCCTATAACTGTCAAGGACAATGTTCTGTAGTGTCAAGCCTTTTTTAGGATTCTTCATATGCCTGTCAAAATGACGAAATCCCAGACTTAATGAACACAGAGACCCTTACAAGTATTAATTTTCTGAAAGTACTTTAAACAAGGTATCCTATGGCATGAAAAGAATTTGTTTTTATATTATGTATGTTGATCTTGACCTCGACCTTTGCACAGTGAGTTAAATTGTACTGCTCAAAATGTGAATTCAACCCAACTTAATACTCCATCAATTTAAATTGTTCAAACTATCATAAAATCACAATTTTGAAATAAATCTGCCAGAGTGATGTAACACTGCCAGAGTGTCGTAACACTGCCAGAGAGTCAGACAGTCGTAACACTGCCAGAATGTCGTAACACTGCCAGAGAGTCGATACATTTTTCACAAATATAAACTCTTTAATTTACACAATATAGACTCTTGAATTTACAAATGTAGACTCTTTAATTAACAAATGTAGACTCTTTAATTAACAAATATATACTCTTTAATTAACAAATGTAGACTCTTTAATTAACAAATGTAGACTCTTATCTAACAAATATAGGCTCTTTAATTAACAAATGTAGACTCTTTAATTAACATATGTAGACTCTTTAATTAACAAATATAGACTCTTTAATTAACAAATGTAGAAGCTTTCATTTACAAATGTAGACTCTTTAATTAACAAAAATAGACTCTTTAATTAACAAATGTAGAAGCTTTCATTAAAAAATGTAGACTCTTTCATTAACAAATGTAGACTCTTTAATTAACAAATGTAGACTCTTTAATTAACAAATATAGACTCTTTAATTAACAAATGTAGAAGCTTTAATTAACAAATGTAGAAGCTTTAATTAACAAATGTAGAAGCTTTCATTAAAAAATGTAGACTCTTTCATTAACAAATGTTGACTCTTTAATTAACAAATGTAGACTCTTTAATTAACAAATGTAGACTCTTTAATTAACAAATGTAGAAGCTTTAATTAACAAATGTAGAAGCTTTAATTAACAAATGTAGAAGCTTTAATTAACAAATGTAGAAGCTTTAATTAACAAATGTAGAAGCTTTAATTAACAAATATATACTCTTTAATTAACAAATATATACTCTTTAATTAACAAATGTAGAAGCTTTAATTAACAAATGTAGACTCTTTAATTAACAAATATAGAATCTTTAATTAACAAATATAGACTCTTTCATTAACAAATGTAGAAGCTTTAATTAACAAATATAGACTCTTTCATTAACAAATATAGACTCTTTAATTAACAAATGTAGACTCTTTAATTAACAAAGATAGACTCTTTCATTAACAAATGTAGACTCTTTCATTAACAAATATAGACTCTTTAATTAACATAAATAGACTCTTTAATTAACAAATATAGTCTCTTATCTAACAAATATAGACTCTTTAATTAACAAATGTAGACTCTTTAATTAACAAATATAGAGTCTTTAATTAACAAATATAGACTCTTATCTAACAAATATAGACTCTTTAATTAACAAATGTAGACTCTTTCATTAACAAATATAGACTCTTTAATTAACAAATATAGACTCTTTAATTAACAAATATAGTCTCTTATCTAACAAATATAGACTCTTTAATTAACAAATATAGACTCTTTAGTTAACAAATGTAGACTCTTTCATTAACAAATGTAGACTCTTTAATTAACAATTAAAGACTCTTTCATTAACAAATGTAGACTCTTTAATTAACAATTAAAGACTCTTTAATTAACAAATGTAGAAGCTTTAATTAACAAATGTAAAAGGTTTTTATTAACAAATATAGACTCTTTAATTAACAAATATAGACTCTTTAATTAACTAAAAGCTAAAATTCAATGACAGATAACCTTCACATTTATCTAAAACAATGGAGACTTTGTTATATTTTTTCTTTTTTCATCAGTGACTAATTAAATTCCCTGCTCTTGACCATGTCTAGCTTCTGGTCCGGCCCACACTTATTGCCAGACTCTTTCCTCATAAAAAAAAAGTATTTGACGACTGTCTCATATTGTAAATTCTACTTTTCTCAAACAGGAAAATGACCCCGAGATTATTCCCGAGAATTTTGACAACAATATAAATGCGGAGATCAAAAAGGCCGGCAGAACAATCTTGTTTAAACCTGTCAGACCAGAAGATGCCGGCACATACACGTGCACCTCAATGAACATCGTTGGCAACAGCAGCAGAAATGTCAAGTTTGAGGTCAAATGTAAGTTTTAAGCCGTTTTTTCATGGAATCTGTCATCTGGTGAATTGGTATTGACTGACCAGGTCCAATGTAAGTTTCAAGCCTTTATTTCATGGAAACTGTCATCTGGTGAATTGGTATTGACTGACCAGGTCCAATGTAAGTTTTTAAGCCTTTATTTCATGGAAACTGTCATCTGGTGAATTGGTATTGACTGACCAGGTCCAATGTAAGTTTTAAGCCTTTATTTCATGGAAACTTTCATCTGGTGAATTGGTATTGACTGACCAGGTCCAATGTAAGTTTTAAGCCTTTATTTCATGGAAACTGTCATCTGGTGAATTGGTATTGACTGACCAGGTCCAATGTAAGTTTTAAGCCTTTATTTCATGGAAACTGTCATCTGGTGAATTGGTATTGACTGACCAGGTCCAATGTAAGTTTTAAGCCTTTATTTCATGGAAACTGTCATCTGGTGAATTGGTATTGACTGACCAGGTCCAATGTACGTTTTAAGCCTTTATTTCATGGAAACTTTCATCTGGTGAATTGGTATTGACTGACCAGGTCCAATGTAAGTTTTAAGCCTTTATTTCAGGGAAACTGTCATCTGGTGAATTGGTATTGACTGACCAGGTCCAATGTAAGTTTTAAGCCTTTATTTCATGGAAACTTTCATCTGGTGAATTGGTATTGACTGACCAGGTCCAATGTAAGTTTTAAGCCTTTATTTCATGGAAACTGTCATCTGGTGAATTGGTATTGACTGACCAGGTCCATTGTAAGTTTTAAGCCTTTATTTCATGGAAACTGTTAATTGGTACTGAATGACCAGATCAAATTAAGTTTTATTTTCAGCACTCAATCAAATAGCCTATAAGGTAGCAGGGCAGTGGTAGACATAGCCTGTATTTAACCAGGGCAGTGGTAGACATAGCCTGTATTTAACCAGGGCAGTGGTAGACATAGCCTATAAGGTAGCAGGGCAGTGGTAGACATAGCTTGTAGGGAAGCAGGGCAGTGGTAGACATAGCCTATAAGGTAGCAGGGCAGTGGTAGACATAGCCTGTAGGGAAGCAGGGCAGTGGTAGACATAGCCTGTAGGGAAGCAGGGCAGTGGTAGACATAGCCTATAAGGTAGCAGGGCAGTGGTAGACATAGCCTGTAGGGAAGCAGGGCAGTGGTAGACATAGCCTGTAGGGAAGCAGGGCAGTGGTAGACATAGCCTGTAGGGAAGCAGGGCAGTGGTAGACATAGCCTGTAGGGAAGCAGGGCAGTGGTAGACATAGCCTGTAGGGAAGCAGGGCAGTGGTAGACATAGCCTGTATTTAACCAGGACAGTGGTAGACATAGCCTGTAGGGAAGCAGGGCAGTGGTAGACATAGCCTGTAGGGAAGCAGGGCAGTGGTAGACACAGCTTTTAGGGAGCCAGGGCAGTGGTAGACATAGCCTATAAGGTACCAGGGCAGTGGTACACTTAGCCTGTAAGGTAGCAGGGCAATAGTAGTAAGGTAGCAGGGCAGTGATAGACATAGCCTGTTAGAAATTAAAAAGAAATCTCTGTCTCCAAATAAAAGCAAATTTGATGTTAAAATTGAACATCTGCTTTTCAGATATTTTTCCTGGTCCCCAATATGCAATGGTCAAATGTTTTGTATGGAGTGGGGACAGGTCACTATTTCTGCCACTGTGTATGAGTTCAGCCCTAGACTAAAGTTTATTTTATGTTCATTGCCATACGATGCAAAGAAAAATGAATTTACTTAAAATATTTTGTTGTTAGTGGAAAAGCCAAATTTATATATTTTTATTTCCTTAGTATTTAGAAAAAATTCATATTTTTAAAATATTAAAAAAAAAACTTTTCCCAAACAGATAAACCAAACTTCAACAACTTTCAACAAACGGTATTTATGGGATGGCCCGGCCACAGGGCCAACTTGACTTGCATGGCCAGCGCTAATGAACTGGCTTCCATCACTTGGTATGAACCCGATTCTAAGTCTCCTGATGACAAGTCACTGGCCAGACGTATTGAAAAAAAAGCGCCCTTTACCATTACAACCCTTGTCACATGGCCAGATTACCATCTTAGTTCTAGCTCTCTCCTGGTAAGTCATTGTAAACACTGGGTGGCATTGATAGATGGAATATCTAAAATATTATCCATATCCAATTAGAAGGTCAATCCTTCCCTTATTTTGTGCTAGGACACATTCCCATATCTTGTAGGAGTTGCCAGGACACATTCCCATCTCTTGTAAGAGTTGCCATGACACATTCCCATCTCTTGTAAGAGTTGCCATGACACATTCCCATCTCTTGTAAGAGTTGTCAAGACACATTCCCATGTCTTGTAGGAGTTGACAAGACACATTCCCATGTCTAGTAGAATTTGTCAGGACACATTCCATATCTTGTAGGAGTTGTCTGGACACATTTCCATCTCTTGTAGGATTTGTCAGGACACATTCCAATCTCTTGTATGAGTTGCCAGGACACATTCCCATCTCTTGTAAGATTTTTCAGGACACATTCCCATCTCATGTAGGAGTTGTCAGGGCACATTCCCATCTCATGTAGGAGTTGTCAGGACCATTCCCATCTTTTGTAGGATTTGTCAGGACACATTCCCATGTCTTGTAGGAGTTGCCAGGACACATTCCCATCTCTTGTAGGAGTTGCCAAGACACATTTCCATCTCTGGTAGGAGTTGCCAGTACACATTCCCATCTCTTGTAAGAGTTGCCAGGACACATTCCCATCTCTTGTAGGAGGGGACAGGACACATTCCCATCTCTTGTAAGAGTTATCAGGACACATTCCCATGTCTTGTAGGAGTTGTCCGGACATATTCCCCATCTCTTGTAGGATTTGTCAGGACACATTCCCATGTCTTGTAGGAGTTGTCATGACACATTCAAATGTCTTGAAGGAGTTGCCAGGACACATTGCCATCTCTTGCAGGAGTTGTTAGGACACATTCCCATGTCTTGTAGGAGTTGTCAGGACACATTCCGATATCTTGTAGGAGTTATCAGGACACATTCCCATCTCATGTAGGATTTGTCAGGACACATTTCCATCTCATGTAGGAGTTGTCAGGGCACATTCCCTTTTCTTTTGGGATTTGTCAGGACACATTCCCATGTCTTGTAGGAGTTGCCAAGACACATTCCCATCTCTTGTAGGAGTTGCCAGGAGACATTCCCATGTCTTGTAGGAGTTGTCACGACACATTCCCCATCTCATGTAGGAGTTGTCAGGACACATTCTCATCTCTTGTAGGAGTTATCAGGACACATTCCCATCTCTTGTAGGAGTTTTCAGGACACATTCCCATCTCTTGTAGGAGTTGTCACGACACATTCCCATGTCTTGTAGGAGTTGTCAGGACACTATATTTCCTGACGCAATACATTAAATTATCCATTGTAATTTCCTGACGCAGTAAATGAAATTATCCATTTTAATACCTTACTGCATTGTGCTGTTGATGTCATCAGTACCATTGCTAGAAAAAGTGATTGTTTATAATAATTTTGTTGCAATTTTTAATTGTCTATTTTTCTTATTTTCTGTTAGCTACTAAACAATTTAAAAAGCATCATCAGCATAAGACTATTCTATTTAAGATATCTTAAGGGGATACAGGGGATGTGTTTGTTACATTTATCTGTACACATTTTCAGGTTGAGGTAACTCCAAATGATAATAGCCTGTACAAGAATTATCTCTGTGAGGCTACAAACACTTTTGACAGTGCATGGAGAACAGTCACACTGAAAGAAGCTGGTAATTTCATCAAATTTTACTGCTGCTTTCAATTTAAAAAAGATTGGTCCTTTTTTTTAAATTTATAAATTAACAATGATTATTTCAAAACCATTTTATTACTAAGAATGTTTTAAAGTGACAAAAAATCAAGCTGTCTTTAATTATTTGATTTGGCAAATATCAAATCAGAATTTTTATTAAGCTGATTGATTCATCTGTCATTATATGTATTTTATTTGTATTATTTTTTTGTACCCCAGTGGTCCCAGGTCAACCAGTTGTCCGTCGAGTCAGCTCATTTTCATCAATGGTGACCTTGGAATTTGAAAAACCTGACAAAGATGGTGGTGTTCCAGTCACTGGTTACAAATACACATGGTATCTGAGTGACCAGGCAGCTAGCTTCAAAGAACAAGAAGCCGGTAATCAACTGTTTTCATTACATATTAATTGATTGATAAGATTTGATGCTTTAAAGATGGGGATTTATTTCATTCCATCTTTTACGTGCTGTGACATCCCCTAGTTGTAAGCGATGAATTTTTCATTTAACCTTGGCTGATCAATTTTAACAACACTAAAATGTACAAGGGGAGACCACAACTTGTAGATTTAAACACTTACATCCTTATAATTGGCCATTTCTACTATTAGGCAAAGGAAACATTTTCTTATTACATACTAGTTATATCCCGCCAAACACTGGCGACGGCAATGCGTGAACTTTCCATCTACTAAAGTTACTTGACAAAACATGAACATGAAAACATGATGCCAAGTGCCAGACACTATCAATCTCTAGAAGTTGTACTCCTCTACACTACCAATACAAACTGCACGGCCATATTCTTGAGCAAGTTTCCTCCGTAAAGTACCTGGGTGTTACCATTCAAAGAGAGGTCCGCTGGGACGAGCATATTAACAATGTATGTAACCAAGCAAACCAGACCTTGGGGTTCTTAAGGCGAAATCTAAAGATTGGCAACTCCTGTGTGAAAGAAAGAGCATATAAAGCCTTTATCCGTCCGATTTTAGATTATGCATCTTCAGTCTGGGACCCATTTACCCAGAAGAGCATTGACAGGTTGGAGGCGGTCCAGCGACGAGCAGCACGCTTTGTCCTAAACCGCTACAGGAATACCTCTAGTGTTGGCAGCATGCTAGAAACACTAGGCTGGTCACCATTGGAGAAACGACGACGACAATCCAGGCTCTCCATGATGTACAAGATAAATAATGGGCTGGTCCACTGTTCCAGTATTAAACAGAAACTCGTCCCTCTCCCCCATAGACAGCGATGAGGCCATGACAAGCAATTCAGGCTCATACCAGCAAGAAGCCAGTATAGGAGCTGCTCATTCCTGCCCAAGACAATCAGGGACTGGAACCATCTTTCAAAAGGAACAGTTGAGGCGACAACACTAGACACATTTGTGTCTATTGCCTCAAGCCTTCAAACCCCTAGCGCATAATTTCCTCATCACCACCAGTAACAGAAACATTGCAAATCCCATCTACATGCATAGGAGCCAAAATGATCAATAAATTGATCGTGGGCCCTTAAGATATAGAAGAAGAAGAAGTAGCGCACATTTATGAACACCGTACTTCAATTGAGACGATTTCATTTATTGAAAAATATTACGCAGCAAACGAAGTTGCGCTACTAAAAACTTATAAATGATTTAGCGTAGTTATCGGGAATGATATTTTGCGCGCTAGTGAACTCATTATCTATATATAGCCTGCGTGATGATGGTGTTGTTTGACCTTTGCTGGCGAACTGTATATATAGATGTTATACGATGTTCAATTCAGGATTTTAAAAAAAAAAAAAATTTGTTATTGGTGATAGCTTTGAAAATCAAATTAAATTTCAGAAGCTAGAGTTAGGGTTAGAATTCTATTACATGACTAAGTTTGCACAGCATGACATGCAGCTCTAAGGTTAGGGTTAGAATTCTATTACATGACTAAGTTTGCACAGCGTGACATGCAGCTCTAAGGTTAGGGTTAGAATTCTATTACATGACTAAGTTTGCACAGCGTGACATGCAGCTCTAAGGTTAGGGTTAGAATTGTATTACATGACTAAGTTTGCACAGCGTGACATGCAGCTAGCTCTAAGAGGGGTGTAAGAGATGAGCAAGATATAAAAAGCAAATTCTGTTTTGAATCAATGAATGCATGAAAAGACTGGACTAAGTCCAGTTACAAGCTTCAGTTACAAGTAATCAGCTTATCTATTAAAATATATTTTAAATAAATGTCCAGAGATTTAAACCTGCAAAATTAAATTCGTGTGTGTTTTGGGGGACAATGTTGCCTCTAAGGTTTTCTGTTTCGTGTGCAAAATCATACAGTTGTGTGCAAAGTTTGACGGCATCCCACAAACAAACAGACCCGCAAATTACATAAATGAACTTAAGTGCGAAAACTGTTACATAAATAAATAAAGGACTAAAATTAAGTAATTATAATCATAAATTTAAAAATAGTTTAATCAAAGCTATATTTATTTCTATAATCAGGGTCACCGCTAGACTGGGTGAAAAGAGGAAATTGTTGCCCTCTGGAAAATGATGGGAAGAGTTCAGAAATGTTTTACATTTATTTTGTCTGTTTGGGCGCCTAGGCGTCTGTGTGATGACCACGCCTCGTACTCGCCTTGAGCCGGTCTTGTCCATCATGTAATCCCACCGTTGGGTCAAGCAACTCAATCCCAACACACCCACCACCAATGGCCGCTATTAGTTCTGGAGGTACTCTGGCGCATGGGCGCCCGCAGGTAGTGGCAAGGTGGGGCACTTGCCCCCCCCTGGATTGATTGGATACATTTTTTTAGACAAAAATAGACAAACAATTTATTAAAATAAAGAGAAAATAAAGAGAAAGTAACTAAGCTGATGTCCTGTCCGTTCGTTCACCATACAAATATGCGACAGTAAATTAAAACTATATTAAAACATTACTAAAAATTTTTTGCCCCCCCAACCCCAGAAAGTTTTCTGCGGGCGCCCATGTTCTGGCGTCTGTCTTTCAACGTTATTCATCTTTCAAACACATCGTCAAGGTTGATCTGATGTCCATCATTCTGATACGATTTAATCCTCATGAGCATGTCTAAATTCATCTCTCAGCCTAGTTCTAGATTTTTTAAAAATATTATTCATTAAGCTGCATCCACTTTCACAATCGGCGATTAATGCAAGAAATTAATCACAAAGATCCAAGAGAATGGCAATGTCGCCAAATAGCTCCTCATTTATTACAAATGGAACCTTCTCGTCGAAAGTCTGCATCAACCCACATTTCAATTTCCCCGCAAGCACAAATCTTAAGCTGCGATACTGATCCTTAACATTCGGTGGAAAGCCATCATAGTTTCCAAGCAGTGCAGCATATCTAGAAACCAGTTCTTCGTGGCAAAATTAAAATCTGAAATGTCAATTTACGCTGACATCTCAAAGATTCGCCCTGGATCAACTCACGTTCAGGGAAACGAGAGTCCAGGTGCAAACATACAAATTCAAAGAATTTTCGGATGGAATTCACGTAGATATCTTCGTCATGTGCAAGCTATTCAGCAAACTCTTCGGACCAGTACTCAGTTTCACCAAGGTTCTCGGCACAGAGCTTAGCGATCCTTGCTTTTAGAAACTGGTTTGCCTCGATGGTCGTAATAATTTTTTCTTTGTAGCAGCTTGCTTATTCAGCAAGTTGACCAACAATTTCATCAATGACAATCAGTGCAGTTCAAAACTGTGGATCCCTTAGTTTCTTCAAACATCACTTATGAACTGGATCATTATACAGGCCCACCTGCTCCTAACAATATTTCAGTCGAGACGTGTTTGTTTCTCAGCAATGCTCGTAAAGCAAAGTGCTGTGAAAGCCATCTGACTTCATTCAATGGTTTAAAGGCTACGGGATCACATTCCAACACTTTAGCTAGTTCGGTAAACTGGGCTTTCCGTACCGTCGACCTACTGAACAATGTGTACACTGTCGTAAGGAATGTTTCAATGTCTGCCATTAAACTTATATGTTTGCAAGCATCATCGATGCCTAAATCTTTACGATGAGCAACACAATGTTGTTTCATTAGATGTGGCCTACGTCGGCGAAGAATTACTGCAACTCCATGGCTCTAGCCTAGCATAATCAAATGCACCATCGGAGGTAATCATAACCATTTTCTGCATGTCTAATGACTTCTCCACCTGCATTAGCTTTGAAGCACACTGCGCAGGCAATATCATCCTCAACATCATCCTCAATTTCACGCTATTAAAATAAAATATCACCCAGCTTGACAGTCCGCTCTGACGGCAAATCTGGTAGTGCTGCATGCACAGATTCTTGAGCCATTCGTTTTAAAATTTAATCTACACCTTTTCTTAGCAGGCGATAACGCTGGCAAGTCTTAACTGACGTTTGGACGTAACGGTTAAAAAAATGATTAAAAACAAATGTAATAAACTAGAGACCTGCGATTTATTTACTTTATACACATTCACAGTGTGCGCCACGAAGTTTACATGGCGGCGGTGGTTCAGAACGAGGCTAGTTTGATCTGGTATGTATCAAAAACAAAGGAAATTGTTTTACATTACAGATCTCCACATAAGAAAATCAGAGTCGAGAGAAAGTAGAGGCATATAAGTACTTAGGTGTTACCATTAATAATAATAAGCTATCATGGAATGAGAAAAACCCAAATGCTGTATATGAAATTCAAGCAAAGGTTGTTTTACCTCAAAAAACTGTACAATTTCGACGTAAACAAACAAGTCGTTAAAACTTATTCTACAGTGCAACAATTGGAAGCCTACTTAATTTCAGTATTACCTGCTGGTGTTGGAATTCAACGTCTGATATTAAACACCGCATAAACCGACTAATCAAGAAAGCTAGGAACATAACACAAACTAGACATACTCCACTTGAAGAACTATTTGAAGAAAGATGTTATTGTAAAACTAGGCACATTTTGGTTGATACATCCCACCCTCTTCATCACAGATACTAAGGATCGGCCCGTTCGGGACAAATTCTTTCCGTAAGGGCGATGCCTGAAAGATATAAGAACTGTTTCGTTCCCCAATCTGTACGAATTTACCGGCATGCTCCTTCTGAAGTCACACATCTGAATGAGAACTAATAAGTCCCTGATATGACTAAGAGAACTCACTGAATGTTTTTTTTTGTTGTTGTTTTTTTTTACTAGTGAAATACTTTAATAATATAAAGGTCTCGTGTTCAATTTTTTTTTATTTATGTGAAGAAAATGTACAATGCAACCCTAAAACATTTCCATTTGTTTGGATCAATAAAAGAATCGTATCTTATCTTTTGTATGGGTAAGTATGTAAATCAATAGTTCTACATATATATATAGACATGAATCAAATTTAAAAAATGAATGTATATGTTATAAAAACTGTAAAATTCGGGGTTCTGTTCACATCTATTACTATAAAAATTTGCTGCGTGGATACTCAAAACTGCTTCGCGGCGTCTGTGAGATAGCTTCGCGGCGTCTGTGAGATAGCTTCGCGGAGTCTGTGAGATAGCTTCGCGGCTGCGCAGGTGAAAGGGAGCATTCGTGGTTGGGGTGTGTTTGGAGATCCCTTTTCCCCCAATATGCATTCATTGTTGAATTAAGTCTTACAAAATTTGCCTTTCCATATTTCCATATCATTGCAGACATTACTGGTGATACAACCACAGTGGAACTGAGGGGCCTGCAAGCAGGATCAAATTATGTTGTCAAAGTCCAGGCCAGGAACCCGGTGGGACTGAGCTCAGCCAACAGTATACAGTTCACCACTGCCAATTACAGGAAGCCACTCAAGTTGTCCATCGTGTCTCCATCCGAGGGAACTGATGATACATCATACACCATCCAGTGGGCGGATCCAGATAATGGTGGATCACCAATCTTGAAGTACAATATCAAATACAGACAGGTGAGTTAAAGAACTGGCTGATCCATGTATCCACAGGCTTTTGCCTTTTAAGATAAATATTTAAGTGCGCAAATTGTTGAAATTAGAGTACAAAGCTGCATTCATATTGTGCTACCTTTTGTGGTCACGAAATAGGGCTACATTCTATAAGAGTAGCATGAATTCCATTCCAAATGTTCATGGACTCAATATATTCAAAATGTAATGGTATAAAAAAGAGAGATTTTATTGCAATTAAATTTCTCAGAACCCCTAGCGCTTGTATTATTTTCAAATTTTTGTTATGTACAACTGGGGTCCATTTTTATACTGCTTAAAACTGACCTATATGTAAGGGAAGAGATTAAAATTATATTTTCATCTCTAAAAATTTCTTGGTCTGTTGTACTGTATATCTTAGCAGTTCTCTCCCATCAATCCCTTTTTAAAATATTAATGCTAAGCTGATTACAGTTGACTCCAAGTCAAATAATATAACCTTGATTTTACCTTGACATTTCCTTGATATTACCTTGATATTACCTTGAACATTTAAAACATGCTTTACGTTAACTCATAATTCTGGGATTGTCTTCTGGTTTCAATTTTGAGATGCCCTCATTGTTTGGTTTAGGCTGAAGTGATCGGGACGGATGCCAAAAGCTGGAAAGTCAGAAAATATGTGGACAATTACAAGGTGGCGACTGTGAATGGTGCCAATGCCCGCCACTACACAATCACTCCATTGATGAGAGATTCTTACTATGAAATAAGGATAACAGCAGTGAACGATAAGGGAGAGTCAGCTGAGGAGTTTAAGATCATCAAAACCAGCAAGGGAGGTGAGTCTACTTTTGTTTCAGCATTTTTAGTGGTTTTTGTTTTTGTTTTGCTACCTCAACTCTGAACGGTAAAACTATCGCGTAATACGACGTTTTTTTGTGTGGTAATATTTATTATTGATTTAGTTCAATTAAAATGTTATTATAGTAAAAATGGTTTAATGTATGACACATTAAGGTTTTAATTATAGTTATAAATTTAAAAAAAAAATGCTTTGAAGTGAACGTGGCCAGAACGAGTTTTCGTCAACCATTTTGTTCTCTTGTCGCCACTCGAATCGTGGTTGATGAAATCAAAATTTTTTTTAATGAGTTTAGAAAACACTAGAGTTAAGTGTGTGGATCAATCGCTATAAGTGTGTGGATCAATCGCTATAAGTGTGTGGATCAATCGCTATAAGTGTGTGGATCAATCGCTATAAGTGTGTGGATCAATCGCTATAAGTGTGTGGATCAATCGCTATAAGTGTGTGGATCAATCGCTATAAGTGTGTGGATCAATCGCTATAAGTGTGTGGATCAATCGCTATAAGTGTGTGGATCAATCGCTATAAGTGTGTGGATCAATCGCTATAAGTGTGTGGATCAATCGCTATAAGTGTGTGGATCAATCGCTATAAGTGTGTGGATCAATCGCTATAAGTGTGTGGATCAATCGCTATAAGTGTGTGGATCAATCGCTATAAGTGTGTGGATCAATCGCTATAAGTGTGTGGATCAATCGCTATAAGTGTGTGGATCAATCGCTATAAGTGTGTGGATCAATCGCTATAAGTGTGTGGATCAATCGCTATAAGTGTGTGGATCAATCGCTATAAGTGTGTGGATCAATCGCTATAAGTGTGTGGATCAATCGCTATAAGTGTGTGGATCAATCGCTATAAGTGTGTGGATCAATCGCTATAAGTGTGTGGATCAATCGCTATAAGTGTGTGGATCAATCGCTATAAGTGTGTGGATCAATCGCTATAAGTGTGTGGATCAATCGCTATAAGTGTGTGGATCAATCGCTATAAGTGTGTGGATCAATCGCTATAAGTGTGTGGATCAATCGCTATAAGTGTGTGGATCAATCGCTATAAGTGTGTGGATCAATCGCTATAAGTGTGTGGATCAATCGCTATAAGTGTGTGGATCAATCGCTATAAGTGTGTGGATCAATCGCTATAAGTGTGTGGATCAATCACTATAAGTGTGTGGATCAATCGCTATAAGTGTGTGGATCAATCGCTATAAGTGTGTGGATCAATCGCTATAAGTGAGTGGATCAATCGCTATAAGTGTGTGGATCAATCGCTATAAGTGTGTGGATCAATCGCTATAAGTGTGTGGATCAATCGCTATAAGTGTGTGGATCAATCGCTATAAGTGTGTGGATCAATCGCTATAAGTGTGTGGATCAATCACTATAAGTGTGTGGATCAATCGCTATAAGTGTGTGGATCAATCGCTATAAGTGTGTGGATCAATCGCTATAAGTGAGTGGATCAATCGCTATAAGTGTGTGGATCAATCGCTATAAGTGTGTGGATCAATCGCTATAAGTG
>CAXITT010000549.1:413706-418706 GCA_964033795.1 Lymnaea stagnalis
CGTATGTGGCCTGCTCACGTGGACAGCCGTATGTGGCCTGCTCACGTGGACAGCCGTATGTGGCCTGCTCACGTGGACAGCCGTATGTGGCCTGCTCACGTGGACAGCCGTATGTGGCCTGCTCACGTGGAGAGCCGTATGTGGCCTGCTCACGTGGAGAGCCGTATGTGGCCTGCTCACGTGGAGAGCCGTATGTGGCCTGCTCACGTGGAGAGCCGTATGTGGCCTGCTCACGTGGAGAGCCGTATGTGGTCTGCTCACGTGGAGAGCCGTATGTGGCCTGCTCACGTGGAGAGCCGTATGTGGCCTGCTCACGTGGAGAGCCGTATGTGGCCTGCTCACGCGTCGAAAAACCTTCTGATTGATTTGTGTACACACCAGACGGAAAAAAATTAATAATTACAGACACCTTTATATTTTGCCATTTGTGATCTACCTGGTCATCCTCTGTTTGATCCTCCACTGCCTCGAACTTATTCCTTAACGTAGCACTGAATTCCTCTCTTTTCTGTTCATGTGCCAGAAGTGCAGCGTTGAACTTGGTTCGCTTAGCAGTTAGCTGTTCCCAGTTTTTCTTCAACTTTACTTGCGTCACGCCGAAACCATCTGATGATCGGATGCGACATCTGCTCCTCTTTTTGCTCGTAGATCTTCATATGATGATCGGATGCGACATCTGCTCCTCTTTTTGCTCGTAGATCTTTGAGAGACTTTCTATTTTTTTTAAAATACATATGTAATTTATTTGGTTTTGTGTTTTGTTGTCCGTGGATACCCATGTTATCTTGTGGATGTTTTTATGTTGGCATTCACTGCATCCAATAACAAGCTCATTTGTTGCGCAGAAGTCTGCTAGTCTTTCTCCGTTCTCAGTCCTCTCACCTACACCGTGGCGTCCCCTGATTTCCTCATACCCACGGTTGTCTTGTCCAATATTGGCGTTAAGGTCTCCCATTAAGATGTTCAGATCTCTATTTGGGAATTTTTCTATTATTTCTTGTAGTCTATTGTAGAAAGTTTATTTCTCGTCTTCTTTGCTGTCGTTGGTGGGCGCATAGATGAGGAGAATTGTGAAAATCTGAAAACCTACAACAGGGTGTGTTGTAAAATAATGGCGTCCAATCTGTGAGATAATTATTTTTAAATTGTGTTCTATGCATAAAATCCACTATGTAAAACAGGTTTAAATAGAGTTTGACAATATTCTCTTTCCTTAGATTCTAAGCATACCTTCAAATTACCATTACACCCGAGTAAAAGAATGAAACCCAAAAGAAACAGAAGGCAAGTCTTGGTTCAATGAAGCCATTGATATTTATTTAATGTATAAGGAATTACCCACAGCCCCATTCCCCCCTCCCCCAGTTATGTTATTAGATTTACACGCAATATGATAATAGGGAACTGTTTATAGATTCGCAAATCGCATTAAAATTATAATTTTTTATAATTCAGTTAGGTAATTAATCTTTCATTGGTTTTAGAAACTTATTTTTATACACACATTACATAAGAATTATCAATCGTACATATCTTAAGTGTTATCACATACTAGAAATACCCTGCCAAACAATGGTGTTGGCTGTGCGTGAACTTCCCATCTACTAAATATACTCGACAAAACATGCATTTAACTTGATGAAAATCCCAATTAATGCTAAGTTCTGGGAATTTTATTTCATTTGCCCATTGAACACAGAGTTACAGCCATGCATAAAGATCTAGAGAATTGTTATTTTTGATTGGATTGGTTAAAAAATGTATATGGGGAAATGAAAAAAAAAAGTTTATTTTTACATGGAGAATGGATGAGTGATCCAACTGTTAACACAGGTCAATGAACTGAATTTCGCCACTGCAATCTGAATGTAACTGCTTCTATGTTTATTTTATTTACACAGACCACAGCTACGTCACTAAAGAAATAGTCAAACCGAATTTCACAAGAACATAAACGTAAGTTAAAGTCAAGCTCGTAGATGGTTCTAAGCAGTCGGAAAGTAAAAAAAAAATTTTTTCAAATAGTATATCATCACAGAGCTGTGCTATTTCAACACTGGATTCACCGTGGTACAGATTCAAACTGTGCAATGGAAACTTAAACCACCTGAAATGACAAGTCTTGAGGATAATGCCCTACATGTGGTTATCTCAGTCAGTCTTTTACTCAATATTTATATTCTGAAACTGCATCAAAAGTGTATGGTGCAAAAATGTCTCATGTCTTCTCTCAATTAAAGACAGCACACAAAAAAAATAATGTTACCCCAAAAAAATTAAGTCATGCCAACACTGTAAAATGGGAAAATACAATTCAAATAAGACATTTTCAAAAATTTATAATTTTGCGAGTGAATAGATCTAAAAATAATAGCTATCCCCAAGTTGATATGTATGGGAACTAAAAAAGCTGAAATGTATGGGACCTACAAAATTTGATATGCATGGGACCAAAAAAAAGTTTAAATGTGTGGGACATACAATAGTTTAAATGTATCAAACCCTAATATAGTTGAAATCTAAGTGACCTACAATAATGGGACCTAACTTAATTGAAATGTATGGGACCTACAATAATGGGACCTAACTTAATTGAAATGTATGGGACCTACAGTAATGGGACCTAACTTAATTGAAATGTATGGGACCTAACTTAATTGAAATGTATGGGACCTACAATAATGGGACCTAACTTAATTGAAATGTATGGGACCTAACTTAATTGAAATGTATGGGACCTACAATAATGGGACCTAACTTAATTGAAATGTATGGGACGTACAAAAAAAAAAGATAACATGGAAACCTATATGTGTAATATGCATTTTTAAAATATGTTTGTGCAGTCAAAATATTTCTATTTGTCCATATTTAATGTTCTCATTAAATCTGAATGCCGTAATGAGTAGTTTAAAAAAGTTTATAAAACAATATTGGACACAATTCTTAATAAAACATTGTCTAATAAACTTACAATTGATGACTTAATCCTATTCTAAATAAAAAGTGTCACAAAATATGTTTAGCCTTGAACCAAAAGACAGCAATCTTTAAAAAAAAAAAAAAAAAATCCTAACTATATCTCGTTACACTGTTTCTTTACTTCAGTCCCCTATGCATATGATGATTAAGTCTATCCTGCTCGTTTGGGTCGTAATAAATTCATATGCTTTGACAGCACCTGCTCAGTCAGCAAATACAAAAAGTGTACTCCCTACACACTGAGGACTGGACGTACGAGAACTGGACGTTTGAGAACTGGACATATGCAAAGTTGATGGAATGCTCAATTATATTACTTCTTTTGTTTACATTTAAAATGTTTGAAATTTTTATTGTACATTAATTAATAAAATGGGATGCATTTTATGTGTTAAATTTTCAATTTCTTAATGTGCATTTCTGTGTTGATTGGTATTTTATGTGTTAATGTGTATTTTTGCGAGGATGTCTATTTTCCAAGTGATTGTGTATTTTTTGTGTTCATGTGTGTTTCATTGTGGATGATTATTTCTGTGTTTATGTGTATTTCTGTTTTAATGTGTACCCGGTATTTGTGTGTAAATTGAGATGCAAGATTTGACCACCCAGAAACAAACAGACAGAGCCGCCTAAGAAAAAAGTGTCTTAAAAAAATGGACACCAATCTTTCAGATGTCGTCCTTTGATGACAGGCGTGCCAGTTTGTGTCAAATAATAGTTGGCGAAGTCATGATTCAATGAATATTTCAAAATTAGCGTCGACTCTTTCAATTGACGCCCCTCAAATATAACTTAAGCCTATAAACAAAGTACCTCGCCCTGTTTTCGCCCCATTCCCTGCCCTAGTGGATATAGGCATAAACAAACTTAGTATAGATCATTGCCGCTTTTTGGCCCCACCCCCTTGACGGTGGCGTCCTGGGTGACTGCCCCTTAGCACCCCGCCTCCTTTCGCACGTGCGTGCCGGCAACTTTGACTATTAATAACATTGACCTGAAAACGAAGAGAGCGGAATGGGAGCTGATGCTACACATCCTAGTCCCGGCTGTGAAAATGGTGAGAATAGCTACTTTAATCCGGACAATTATTGTCTCTGTCTTTTGACAGTGTTTCTTTGTTTGAGATGTGCTCATCAAGTTTGTCATGTACCGGTAACAGGACAACAGGATTCCGGGGTTGGGTGGTGCAGGAACCAGAGGCGTGGCTAAGGTGTGTAGAGGGGACGGATGTCCCTGGGCACCAGACCAACGGGGGCGCCAAAATTGGCTTTGACATTATTTACTGGATGCAAATAATGGGTTTAATGGATGGGAAAGGAGGGGGGGGGCGCGTAAAAATGAATCTTGTCCGCTGGTGACAAGTACTCCAGATACGCCTTTGACAATGGCGTAGAAAGGGGGTGGATGGGTTTGTCCGCCTATGAGTCATTCTTTTTCTCTCTTTTTATGGAGGGGTGGCATTTTCAGACTTCAGAGTTTGTATCGTGGAAGGAAGTGCGGCAAAATTGGCACGGCCATGGTAGCACTAACACTGGCTACTCCACTCGGCAGTGTATCTATCAGTATAACACTAGCTACTTTGTGAAGTTGAAAAAAAATGATAGAAAGTATTGACTTTTGTATTTGACCTCCAAGTGTATCTATCAGTATAACACTAGCTACTCCACTCGGCAGTGTATCTATCAGTATAACACTAGCTACTTTGTGAAGTTGAAAAAATTATAGAAAGTATTGACCTTTGTATTTGACCTCCAAATGTCACACGATGTGTCTGACAGAAAAATATTACAGGAATAAAATATCCTAGCATCACAGCTTTAACATATTTGATAATATCAACCCTAATTTACTGTAGCCAAATTATGATTAAAAACATCAACATATTTTTCTTTTAAATAAATTTAAAGTTTACATATAAAATTTTAATGAACATTTGTACATAATCAGTGGTGAACTAAATTGGGAGTGGGGGCGCGGGGGTTGGGTGGGGCGAAGGTGGTGGCCTTTAAATTCGGTGT
>CAXITT010000549.1:421206-440511 GCA_964033795.1 Lymnaea stagnalis
AAGAACATACATGCTCCACACTACACTGGCTGAAGAACATACATGCTCCACACTACACTGGCTGAAGAACATACATGCTCCACACTACACTGGCAGAAGAACATACATGCTCCACACTACACTGGCTGAAGAACATACATGCTCCACACTACACTGGCTGAAGAACATACATGCTCCACACTACACTGACTGAAGAACATACATGCTCCACACTACACTGGCTGAAGAACATACATGCTCCACACTACACTGGCTGAAGAACATACATGCTCCACACTACACTGGCTGGAGAACATACATGCTCCACACTACACTGGCTGAAGAACATACATGCTCCACACTACACTGGCTGAAGAACATACATGCTCCACACTACACTGGCTGAAGAACATACATGCTCCACACTACACTGGCTGGAGAACATACATGCTCCACACTACACTGGCTGAAGAACATACATGCTCCACACTACACTGGCTGGAGAACATACATGCTCCACACTACACTGGCTGGAGAACATACATGCTCCACACTACACTGGCTGGAGAACATACATGCTCCACACTACACTGGCTGAAGAACATACATGCTCCACACTACACTGGCTGGAGAACATACATGCTCCACACTACACTGGCTGGAGAACATACATGCTCCACACTACACTGGCTGGAGAACATACATGCTCCACACTACACTGGCTTGAGGAATTTCACATTAAAACAAGTTCCTTAACTAACGCATGTTGCTTGAACACTGAAGTAATCCTGCCGACAATGTGACGTGAGGTCATATCATGGCTCAATTCCTGAATCTCCAGGAACATTTCAAGATATTCAGAAAAAGAAAAAAAGACTAGTAATTATAGACAAACTTGTACTTCCTTTAAATCGATCATCATTTAAAAAAATAAATCAACAAAGCCATTTATTTCCTTGTTGTGTTGATATCAAAATGTTTGACGTAATGTTGGAACTGGCCCACATTGTCTTAGATCAGTGTTTCACAGACTTTTGACATCTGTTTACCCCTTTTTAAAATTTTCGTAACCTTGAGTACCCTTCGTTACGAAAATAAATGAATGAATAAAAAAATAAAATAAATTTGCACATGCATGAATAACAATTAAAAAATATTTACATAAGTTCCGGTTGCAGCGCGCATCCCGCAAAACTCTTCCCGTACCCCCAGGGGTACACAGCCCACACTTTGAGAAACACTGTCTTGGCCTAGATAGCTTATATTTTATATGCCTTCGTGGCCCACTGGCTCTATACGCACCCCTCCCCCCCCCCCATGTGCCAATGATCAAAGTACTTATATTTGTGTTGTCAGATATAATTTTTTTGATGGGGTCAAAAATCAGTCAATGACTCGAGCGTGTCAGGTAGATTTTTTTTTTAGCCAAGATTTCACACGCACTGTGCCGAGTCCAGGTGAAATTGAAGTTTTATACAAGACCTATGACACGTTTCTTAAATTGTTAACAAGAATTGATCCAACTAGACCCGTGCCCACACTTAGTCTTTTGCTCGTTCTACACCACTGCACACGATGGAGGGCACCAGACCATAGGCCACGCTTTCTAGGAATAAAAGTTTTACCTAAACTGTCTAAACTCGGGGGGTTGGGGGGGGGGCTTCAGTTCGACTATATTTAACCCACTTAACGGGAACAGCATTGAATGGGTTCAGCTGGGTGGAGTAATAACGGAGTTTCTGTTTCTGTTTAACATGTGCTCTACTGTTGGAGAGACGTTTGACAATGATCAGTTGTGCAGTTGTGGACTGAAGGGGAAACTTCATCTTGATCAATGTGAAGTTGTTAACTGAAGGTTGGAATATTTTGTCTTGAGACATTCATTTCAATTAATGACCAGTCCCTTCCTATGCTTTTAGCTGTTTCTCAATTACAGAATTAATTTATTGCAACAAGTCCTGTCATAATGGGAGCTGTCTTAATAGCCATTAGTGTCATGTTCCTCAATTTGGAAGGTAAGTCTTGAATTATAAAGCCGTTACATTATACGTAACATTTATATGACATAAAAGTTTTGAGATGATGATTAACACAGCTTCATTCATTTATGGTGCAACACTGACATTAAGTTTAACACAGAGACAATGTCAGTTGAAGCTAAGAAGAAATGTAAGAAAAGCTTCTTACCTGAGCATGTCCTTCGAACTATTCTCAACTGTTGATGCTATACCATGGCAAGGGGGGGGGGGGCGTACTTAAATAACTTAACACAANCAGAGACAATGTCAGTTGAAGCTAAGAAGAAATGTAAGAAAAGCTTCTTACCTGAGCATGTCCTTCGAACTATTCTCAACTGTTGATGCTATACCATGGCAAGGGGGGGGGGGGCGTACTTAAATTACGTCAACAAAATAGGGGGGAGAGGGGGCTTGGCAATTGTTGACTGGGGTTGACAAGGTGGATTGGGGGAGGGGGGTTAGATTAGTTGACGTCAACAATCATGTTTTTTCGATTAAAATTTTAATCTTAAAAATTGACTGGTTCTTACATTATTTTATACAATTTAATGAGTGTAAATAGTCATATATGATAAGGCTTTTAACAATATAAGAGTTATTTATTAATAATAATAAAAATAATAGATTGTATTTGAAAATCACGCTTCATACTCAAAGGCTCGAAAAGCGGTACAAAGTCAAACAAATTAAACGTGGAATAAAAAAATCTATATTTTACCACATTGAAATACAAAACGCAACATTACAAAAACTACTATGAGAGTACTCATTCTAAGTCTTTCATCAATTGCAACCATAAACACACGCCACTATACATCTAGGAGGTAATAGCCAGCTGGAATTCAATGTGTGTGTGACTGTGCACTGCAGATGGCCGGTCAGAATGTTAGCACACTTTGTTAGTGCAAAAAAAGTCAAAAGGTGGCCTATCTTCCTCCAGTGGCGTAGCTAGGGTCGGTGTCACCCGTTGCGCTAAACTCATGGTGTCACCCACCCCTCCTCAACTTCCAAGAATGATTTGTTATTGTTTAAAAAAGTCTACAGTATAACAATAACAACTCAAAATTTAATCAAAGGTCAGGAGGTAAACGTTTTTAAGAAATGTATTTTACATTTTATAGGAGCAAGAATGATCAATACAGATCGTGGGCTCTCAGATAGAGATATCAACCTGAAGCTACAGTTATTTTTACATTAAATTAACTTTATTAAAAATGTTTCCTTTCCTGGTCTTCAAAGTTGCAAATCTGTCAATCACTTGATCTAATTGAATGTCCTTCACCGTATCACTTTCAACTGATATTAGAGCCAGAACATAACGCCTTGACTGTCCCATGGTGGATCGTCAATAGGTCTTGATAAGCCTTAGTTTTGAAAAGCTCTTGTTTTCTCTGTTAAAATTTTAATCTTACAAAATGACTGGTTATTAAATTATTTTAAACAATTTATAGGTGTAAATGAGTGTAAATAGTCATATAATTTTTAGGTTTCAACAATATAAGATTTATTTCATGTGTGCCTGTGCACTTCAGATGGCTAGTCAGAATGTTAGCACACTTTGTTAGTGCAAGAGAAGTCAAAAGGAATACGATACTTTGAGAATTAGGGCCATGTAAAGTGAGTAACAATAATAACATTACTGCTTGAACGGATTTGCAAAATCTGTAACATCTTTTTTGCATTCCAAGTCTTGTTGAAAAAGCATGTTCAACAGAACCGACAATTCCCTCTTGAGCAGAAGAAATTACCACCTGCTCCTCAACAAAAAAAGGATTCGACTAATGCGAGTAGCTGCAAGGAGATAGAGAGCGCTCATGGCAACTATTGCTCACACTAACAATGATCCTATTTTAAGTGCTGAATGGTTAGATGATGATGTTGACTTGTCTGGTGTATCAGTGCCGGAAGATAATAATAGTAATAAAGTTCATTTCAAAAACACGCTTCATCCCCAAAGGCTTGAAGCGCGGTACAAAGTCAACAAAAAAATATCTATAATTCACCACATTTAAAACAAACGCAACACTACAAAAACTAATTACAAGCAAACAATATCAAAGTCTTTCTAGCCATTTCAACCCGGAGCAACACAGCAACACATGGAAAATAAGGTAGACAATCATCCCAGAAGGTATTTGCGAAATAGTTGTGTCTTTAGATTGGTTTTAAAGGACTCCAGTGTCTGGTTGTTTCTAAGATCGACAGGAAGGGCGTTCCAAATTGTTGGACCAGCAAATGCGAAAGTGCGCTTTCCGTAAGTCTCAAGGCAAACACGTGGTGTCGAGAGTTTGCCACTATCGGATGAGCGGAGCTCTCTACTGGGTACATAAGGCGTCAGCAGCTCTTTCAGATAGGACGGCGCCAGGTCATGTAAGCAGCGGTAGCACAAAGTTGCGATTTTGTACTCTATGCGAGCACGCACCGGCAGCCAATGCAACTCTCTCAGAAGGGTTTTTGCATGGTCAAACTTGCGTTTGCGGAGAACAATGCGAGCCGCATTATTCTGTGCTATTTGAATTTTATCCAGGAGCGTAGCTGGAAGACCCACCATGAGAGCATTGCAATAGTCCATGCGTGATAGCACAAATGCAGACATCAGCCTCTTTGTTGTATCAATTGTTAGGAAGGGCCTGATTTGACTAATCCTGCGCAGCTCCAGAAAAATCGCCCTGCATAGCATGTTAATATGACTTTCAAAAGTTAGTCTTCCATCTAGGTAGACACCCAGGTACCGCACTGTTTGAGCTAACTCAATACGCACACCTGAGAGAGTAATGGATGTCGTGTTATGTGCAGATTTCTGCTTCTGAGCGGTCGCAATGGGGAGCAGCTCAGTCTTATCATCATTTAATTTGAGCTTGTTAATGGTCATCCAGTGCTTTACCGACTCCATTGTCTTCTGTGTAATACTGAGCAGCTGAGGGAACTGAGAAGTGATCACGGATTGATGAAGTTGTGTATCGTCCGCGAACATGTGATACAACATGTCAAACTGCCTGATCTCTGCACCCAGGGGCTGAATGTACATCGTGAAAAGCATCGGGCCTAGGACCGAGCCCTGGGGTACTCCGAATTCGAGATTAGATTTCTTCGAGGTCAAGCCGTTTGAAATAACCGACTGGACCCGATTAGTCAGATACGATCGGAACCAACACAGGACGGTATCAGTGAGACCGAACGTTTGTTGCAGACGCTGGAGCAGTATGCCGTGGTCGAGCGTATCGAAAGCTGCCGATAAATCGAGTAAAGACAAAATCGATACCCGGCCCTCATCACAAGACGACAGAAGGTCGTTTACGACGCGCAACAGAGCTGTCTCAGTAGAGTGATGCACCCTGTATGCTGATTGGAATGGTTCAAACAAGTCAAACTGAGTGAGGTGATCCAGGAGTTGGCGGAGAACGACTTTTTCTAAGATTTTAGAAATAAATGGTAGATTTGAGATGGGGCGGTAATTTTCCATCACATTTGGGTCAAGATTTGATTTCTTTAATAGTGGAGTGACGATCGCCTCTTTAAAAGATGATGGAACAACACCAGTAGCTAAGGACTGATTTATGATATAAGTGATGATGGGGACTATTTCATCCAGACATTCATACAAGAGCCCTGCTGGAAGAGGGTCAAGCGAACATGACTTTCTTGGGGTATCAGCGAGGATTTTCCTCACATTCGATTCACTGACCTCAATAAATGCACCCATAGAAGAACCGTTGAATATTGAGAATTCTGGAGCAATATCGATGCAACTGTCAAGTTTCGCTCTGATCCCCTTAACTTTTGTAATAAAGTAGTCATTTAGAGCGTCTGGCAGCTCTTCTACAGCAATGTTATTTGGCAGATGAACATGATCAATCAGCTACTATAGACTATGCCCATTAGGGGAGTCATTTCATTTTTTTCAGGGGGGTAAAACCAAAACTTGGTCGGCTTGTTAAGTTGTTTATTACTGGAGGCGTGACAGTTCATAGCAATTTAAATAACACAAGCAAAGTAAGGGATGGGAATAAATGTACCTCTGCCCAACCCAAATGAGGTCTCCCATGCCCATTGTTACGATACAGCAACACCTGGCTACTCCATGGGAAGATGATAGCAGCTAGAAACTATACTATAATTGTCAGCTATACTGACAATAATCATTTTTAGGCCTATACTTGCACAAACAATGATATTTAGCCCTTAACAACCTTTTAATTGATTCTGCTTTATGAAATTTAAGTGTAAAAACTTTTTAACTTGTTTAACTTGCTAAACGTGTAATAAAATGTTTTCCTTACAATTGTATGCGTCATTTAAATAGATTAGCACAAAGTAAAATGTATTTATAAGTTTATTTATATTGTAATTCATTGGTTGGGGGGGGGGGTATAAAATTTTGACATAATTAAATTGGGGGGTGGGTGGTTATTGGAGAGTTTGACAGTTGTTGAAAGTTTTCCTTACAATTGTATGCGTCATTTAAATAGATTAGCACAAAGTAAAATGTATTTATAAGTTTATTTATATTGTAATTCATTGGTTGGGGGGGGGGTATACAATTTTGACATAATTAAATTGGGGGGTGGGTGTGTCATCGAAAGTTTGACAGTTGTTGACAGGGGGGAGAAGGTAAAAAATTGCGTTAAAATTTTTGAAATAATTAATGAACGACCCCTGCAACAAACATTTTTAAATTCATACCTAATTAAAATTTCACTTTCCAGCCATTTTGTCTCAAGTGACGAGTCAAGTTGTGTCGAGGGAGAATGTAAGTGTCAAACTGACAGTCACTTTTCCAAACACACAGCAGGCCACCGAAGCAAGTCTTATTACAATCAGACATGAAATGAAAGACACCAACGAAGATGTTTTATATCTAAGTAAAGGCTTTACTAATCCCAAACTGGCAGTGAAATATAGAAATAGAATCACAACAAACTTGGTTGCTGCAGACAGGAAGTTAGAAATGACTCTGTCTAATGTGGCTGCATCAGATGCTGGGTCCTTTACCTGTTTTGTGGGAACTGGTAATACAGTGATTGGAAACTGTGGTCAGAAACTCATTGTTTTACGTAAGTATCTGAATGTGTTTTGTAATCAAGAGATAAGATAGAGGCGAGAGTGTAGAGATTATCCTTTGTTTATTTAGAGTGTTTATGAAATATTAATAATAAGTAATATTAGATGTAGTGACTAGAATATATTAAAAGTAAGTACCTTTAGATGTAGTGTGTAAATTAATTAAGTAGCTTTAGATGGGTTGTTTATTACAAGGGTTCTTAACCAGTGGTCTCATCACCCTAAGTGGGTGTGGTAGGCAGTGTCAGGTGGTGCTGGAAGACCTAGAATATCAAGTTTATTTTTAACTGTAGTTTTTATCATGGTGGTGTGGGAAAAAGTGTTTTGAAATCAAAATGGGGATGCAGGTGATATTGGGGTCGCGCAACTGCAAAAAAAAAAAAAGTTAAGAACCCCTGTATACATTAAATTATTTATATATCGATTAGTATGTCTCATCAGATTTAGTGTCTAGAATCACATATAATAAATTTCTAGGTATGTATGAATGTATGGCTGTAACATTGTGTTCAAAAGGTGTGCACAATAAAATTGCCAGAAGTTGGTACTAATTTGGATGCAAGTTTTTTCAAGTAACTTTAGTTGATGGGAAGTTGACACATTGCTACCACCATTGTTTGCTGGGTTATATTCTAGTATGTGAATAAAATAGGTCGGATTTGATAAGATGGAAGTAAAGGATGTGTAAACTAAACTGATAAACCTATGTATAATTTAAGAAAATAATAATTAAGTTATAAAATATTAAATTTAGGCTAACATTAGTCTTGCTATTGGAATTGGGTGTAAAATTTGTTCACCAGAAGATTAAATTCTACTTGATTGACAATTGAATCAATACATGCAGGCAGCTAATGGTATCTTTGAACTGGTTGATCTCCATTAGGTAAACCCAACCCACCTACTATAAATGTATTGAGTCCTCCACTAGAAGGTCAGACACTGAAGCTTGAATGTCAACCAAACTCTCTTAGTTTACCAGCTGACCATGGGCTAGCATCTGACATAGTCTGGCAAGATGACCAAGGACAATTTATTGCTATACCAGGAGGAGACAGCAGGGTAAGATCTCTTCATGTTTTTACATCAGGTTTGAATATAGTATATTATACTATACACTGGGTCTGTATGTAGACTAAATACTGCATCTGTATGTATGCTAAATACTGGGTCTGTATGTATACCATATACTAGTTATGTTATTTACTGGCTCTTTATTTATACTAAATACTGGGTCTGTACGTATGCTATACATTGGGTCTGTATGTATACTACATACTGGGTCTGTATGTATACTATATACTTGGTCTGATTGTATACCATATACTGGGTCTGTATGTATACTATATACTAGGTCTGATTGTATATTATATACTGGGTCTGTTAGGATACTATTTGCTAGGTCTGTTTCTATACTTTATACTGGGTCTTTATTTAAACTAAATACTGGGTCTATTACCATATACTGGGTCAGTAAGTATACTATATACTAGGTCTGTATGTATACTATGTACTAGGTCTGTATGTATACTAAATACTGGGTCTGTATGTATACTATATACATGGTCTGTCTGTGTACAAGTGATTAAGTCTGTTGTAAACAGCTAAAATTCTAGTTTTCAAAAATCTACATCAAATTATTGTACTTTATTGTCAACAAATTGTAAGCTGTGATGATCCCAGGTGCATAGTTAACAGTTCTGTGTTTTCCTCATGACTTTTTAACCCCCTCGTTACCGCAGGGTTTTTGGGGCATCAATTTTTGCTGACTCAGCAATGAAAAACTTAATTTATATATATATATATATATATATATATATATATATAAAAGAAAAAATTCGGTATATTTCATTCTCTATCTGATTCGCTTTTAACTTCTCTATAGATTAACGAATAAGGAAATATATAGCATTGAAATTTGACGTCGACGTGACGTCCTTGGTATTTCAGAAAAGTTCTTTAACTTTTTGTTATGCCGACAATGTGACCTCTTTGGTAATTGAAAGTGGGTGACCGTGAAATCGCGTCGACGTCATCGGTAATGAAGTGGTTAATAAAAATATATTTTAGGAGATAAATTGGGCAATTTATTTCTACACAAAACTCTATTCTTTTGTTGTTGTTGATTTTAAATGATGAATTAATTTGTTTGAAAACTGTATTTGGAAATGGGTTTTATTGTTGTTCACTTGGTTGTGTTTGTTTAATAAGCATCTGAGTTTTCTTTTTGCATTGCAGCTTAACATGGATGCTCAAGGTCATCTTGAGTTGCGTGGTATTCAACGCACAGACAGAGGACGTAAATTTGCTTGTACGTCTGCTGACAAATTAGCGGGAATGTCAATTGAACCTTTGGCATCAAATCCAAGTCCTTTCTATGAAGTGATACCTGAATGTAAGTTTTTTTAGTTAAATGACTGTGCCTATTTTTATCTAAAGCCACTAGTTAACTTTTCAAATATTAGCAGGAGTTTTTTTTAGTTCAACTGATTAATCACGTAATAATATATATGGCAAGCAGAAATCTGAATAATGGTTCTATTTGTGTAACAACTTAATGTGTTAACTTTAAAGGGTAAGATATGCAGATATTTTATTATTAAGATAATTGATGATGAGAATTCATATGACATTCTATGCAGAAATTTTGATAAATTTTGTTTGTGGATTTTTGGTATCCTAGTAGGTGCTCGTAGAATGTCAGCTTCACAACCAGGGAGTTTGTGTTTAAATGTCATGAGAATTAACAAGCTAGTTATTCTTGCGCAATTGGAAAATAGGACAGAGCACTGTTCTACAGTGCAACAATTGGACGCCTACTTAACTTCAGTATTACCTTCTGGTGTGGGAATTCAACGTCTGATATTAAACACCGCATAAACCGACTAATCAAGATAGCTAGGAACATAACACAAACTAAACATCCTTCACTTGAAGAACTATTTGAGGAAAAATGTGTTTGTAAAACTAAACACATTTTGGATAATACATCCCACCCTCTTCATCACAAATACTTAGGATCTGGCCGTTCGGGACGAATTCTTTCCGTCAGGACAAGGACTGACAGATATAAAAATTTGTTAGTTCCTCAATCTGTATGAATTTACCGGCGTGCTTCCTCTGAAGTCACACATCTGAATGAGAACTAATAAGTCCCCGATCTGGCTAAGAGAACTCACTGAATGGCTGTTTGAAATAATTAATTTATTATAAATGTCTTGTGTTCAAATTGTTTTATTTTTGTGCTGAAAATGTATAATGCGATAAAAAAACATTTCCATTTATTTGGATCAATAAAAGAATCTTATCTTATCGGCCCATCCAGAAAATAAATAAAGCTAATAAAAACTGGATCATTTCGTAATGATATATTTTGCTTTGAATTGTGCTTGCAATTTTTTTAAATTTGTGGTAGTTAACAGTAGCACCTGGCTTTATTGGATTTTTAAATGTTCACCAGTCAAATCGTTACGTTTTTTGGACTTTGGAAAAATTTAATAAAACAAGCCATCCCGGTCTCATCTTATTTCAATGTAGGTGAACACAAGGGCACATCAGATGTAATCATCACATCTCTAATTTTTTGCAACTATACACCAGCGAGAGTGAATAATAAATAAAAATAAATTCAGATTTTTGACACCATATCAACATTTGGAATCGATCGAACACTCACTAGTGATCCTCAATTTCTCTCTATTTCTATTCTCAATTTTGCAGTGAAAAATTTTCTATTTATAATATTTACATTCTTTTCCCATGGTAGTACGCACCACAGAATAATGTGAGACTCACATTTTCATTTTTACATAACTCTACTTTCATTTCTAACAATAAGTAGAGCACTTCCTGTCCTGAACATTGAGCTACATTGACTTTATTGAGATCTTCGAACACATTAGTTTAAAAAAAAATTTAAAATTTATCTTTTGTTTAGCCGAAATTTCCACTTTATTGATTTTTATTTTATTTTTAAGCCTAAATATATCTTGTTCCACTTTTTATTTACTTAGCCATTTTCAATTATCCACCATTTTCCCCCACAATTTATTACCTTTTTTTTTAAAATGAGTACCATTGCTCCAATCATAAACAGCTAAAAGCTGTTTGCAAGATCTTTGCTGAAATCTATAATGTTTTATTATTAATTCTGAATTTTCAGTCAAACCCCTGGTTAGTGACATGGTCTTGACACCACCATTTGAAAACGATGCCCAGATAAGGAAAAAGGTTTCAGAGGAGCTCAATTACAAGTGTGACATTTCCTGTTTACCAGCTTGTGATGTCCAGTGGACTTATCAATCGTATACTGCCCTGGGGTCAGTTGTGTTATAATAAATAAATTTAACTGCTGTGTAATGTTAATATTTGTTGAGTTATTTTCATGACTTTTCAAATAACTAAAATTGTTTTTGATATTTTGTCAGGTTTCAGCCAGTTCCAAATCTTGAGGATGCCAAGATATTAAAAAAGTTAGTAACTCGTATTGATGAAGGAACATATCGTTGTAAAGCATCAAACAAACATGGAGAAGTTCATAAGGATTTCGAACTACAATTGCTTTGTAAGTTGATATCATAGACATTTTCTATATACAAATTATCTACACTTAACATTTTAGACATGAAATGGAGTCTGAAAACATTTACTTTGATGTTTGTCTTTAACAGTAAATTTCAAACGGGGAATTTGAAATATTTGAGATTTAAAGACTTGTATGCTGTGTCCCATAAATTTATTGCTGTATATACTCTTTTTAAAGCCGACTTTAACAAAAAAAATATATCAGGGTAGTATTTGGGGTGATTGGGTTATGAATTGGTCTTAGAAGATTTGTATAATTTTCTCCAGGTAGGCCTACATCACAGAGGTAAAAGTCTATTGCACACTTTACAAGATTTCATTATACCACCAGAAGCTTTAAATATTTATAAATTTCTGCACTTACATTTTTAAATTCAGTTTCTTCTTGAAATTTAATGAGGTTGTAGTTTCATGTTTCACAAATTTTGATTTCAACAGCAAATTTTTAATTCACATTCTTCTGCCATTGTATTATGGGTCAGTTGTTGAGTGAGTTATCCACATTTTAGGCTTTTCTAGTTTAAAAAAAGGGTGGTGAGGCTTATAAATGAAAGAGCTTAAGAATGGGTTGTTTATTGTAATAAGTTTTTGTGTCTCGTAAGATTAACTTTAAAACTGCTGTACTATAACATCATTGAGTTTAGTTCGCTGAAAATTGATCTAATAGAAATGAGCAAGTTGACTGGGACCAAATTCAGGGTGAACAAAATTACAACCCTGGATGTATATTGAAATTGTCTGGAAAAGATGAGACTTGTTGATGATGCCACTTTATCTTTATTTGGCTATACCCCCAGTTACTGGTGACATTCCTGTGAATTAATTCTTGTCAACATGGTTTCGATAGCAGTTACTAGATGTAAAATATCTCTTGTTTGAGTTTCTAAACATTGTTCTCTTATTTCAGACACAGATCCACCTAAAGTGAGCATTAACAATGAAGCAAAAGACAGTGGAAATGTACAAGAGAATATAACAGCTACACTACAATGTTCTTTTGACTCTAATCCTGCACCTACCATAAGGTGATTTGTTTACAAACATTTTAGAGAACAAAAAGAAATAAGAAAGACCTTTAATAATTGATTTTTAATTTGAATTTGAATTTTCTTTAAAAGTTTTATTAAAAATCTTTGCAAATAGAATTATGAAAATAAACTTCCGTTCCTTTGTGAATTTTTATTATTTAGTTGATAAAAACAAACATTGAACCATTGCATAATGTACGCAAAAGAAAACTCTCTTGATGAAGGGAGATAAGACATATGGCACATAAGACATAAAACGGCATAAGTCATGTAGGGAGATAAACACGAAGGGACATCTTAACATGAAGAGAGATAAGACATTAATCCATTCGCCCATTCGCAGATTAAAGTAAAATAAAATATTTGAGTATGCATTGGTTGTGTGGTTAATTAATACATAGAAATTTTTTTTTTTTTTTTTTTTAGTAGGACGAAATCCACATAGCCTGGGATTATTTTACTTGAAGGATTATAAGCTGGTTCCAACAGCAAATCGCCTCTCTCCACGCCGCTGGGTAACCCAAGGGAACATCATTGGATGATACAGCTTGGGACCAGTGACGTCGCAGGAGTTGTCGGAATGTTTCATTGTATCAATGTTATCCGCCTTTCGGGACTCCATCTCCGGGTTTGATTTCAGAGTTTCCTTCTCTTAGATGAGTCCCATCTACCCGGGGTGCTGGTGGTGTTTTTGCTCTAGCTGGAATTGAACTCCAGACCACCAACTTGAGATTTGCTCAGTTTAGACCACTCGGCCACCCAGCAATCACATAGAAATATAATACACGTTTTATGTTTGTAATGAGTTTAGTGTTCCATAATATGACAATTAATTCATTGACATATTCATTTTTAAAATATTATTGTTAAGATCCAATTACCTGAATTGAGATATATTTAGAGTGTTACTATCAGATGTGTACAATGTCCACCAAGATTTGACCACATTTTAAGTACCATTTTATTTGCTGTTCAGCTGGAAGTCTCCCACAGGAGCCACTGTACTCCAAGAAGTTGGCCCCAGTCCAAGGATTGCTTTGCCAATACGTCTGTACACAAGCAAGTACACCTTCAAACCTCACTGTCAAGACAGTGGAGTGTATTCTTGTCAAGCAAATGCTGAGACAAACTCTGCAGAGGGCAGAATGAATATCATTGTTATGTGTAAGTATAGTGTAGATATATTACTGATCAATTATATTTAATTATAAGAAAGTTTAAATAATGAAATACCATGTTTCATGATGCCTTCATTATCAAATCTCTTTCCAAATCGTTGTGCCACCTTTTTAATAAACGTAGGGACATTATATGTAAAGGGACATAAGACATGAAGGGAGATAAGACATATGGCACATAAGACATAAAACGGCATAAGTCATGTAGGGAGATAAACACGAAGGGACATCTTAACATGAAGAGAGATAAGACATTAATCCATTCGCCCAAATGCGACATACCCACCTCGCTAATAAATGCAAAAGAATGCGCCATCACACCTTGAAACATACACGTAACACACAATATCGTGAGAAGCATTGTTGCCTCTTGAAAAGCTTTGGGATTATAAAGAAGTAAGAATAGAGCTGCTTCTGTTTTAAAAAAATAAACCGGATGTTTCTACCATTAATGGTTTGAAAGCTGTGTGGTGTTGAAGTTGGTCTGAGCTAAGTGAATTTGTGATTGGGATTTACGAGAATTATTTTGCAAATGTAGTTAAGTTTTTTTTAAAAACTCTTTGCCGCCTCCACTTTTAATTATTCAGCAGATAATAATTCTGATTATGAAGATGAATCAGACATTGATACTGATCAAAATGCATTGAATTTAGACTGAATCTGAAAATAATACCGATGAAAGTGATGATGATGATAGCAATCAAGACACTATCACTGAGTCTTGGTCAGACAATTTGACCAGTGTAACTGATAAGATGGAGATATTTCATGAGATAGAAGGTGGCATTCATAACCTTCCTATTGAAAGCAGTCCAATTGACAACTTCCAAGCAGTTTGTGACCGATGCCATGGTGGAACATATTGTGGTGGATATCATCAGATACGCTGAGCAACAACAGACTGCTAAGGACCATAAGACACACAGTGGAAGGCCGTCACCAATGAGGACATTTATAAATTCTTTTTATAAATATTATGTTTGGGCTCCATAAATTGCCCACAACTAAATTGCACTGGTCCAGTGACAAACTTTGGAGGGTCCCTGCAGTTGCAGATGTTAGGGGGCGCACCCGATATGAAAAATTTAGACAGTATTTTCATATGACAGGGAACACTAATATCAACTACGAGTGTCAACTACGATCCCCTGCTCAAAGTGAGACCACTACTGGACCAAATTAGGAATGTGTGCCAAACAGTGGATAAACAGCAACGACAGCTGTCTGTAGATGAGACAATGGTTGGTTTTTGTGGACAATCATCATTCAAGCAGTACTTGAGTAACAAGTCAACTCCATGGGGCATCAAAATTTGGTTCTGTGAAGAAGCGAAAACTGGTTATGTTCTTAACTTTCAAGTTTATCCTGGCAAAAGTAGCAATCTTTCAGATCGTGGCCTGGGATATTATGTAGTTATGTTGATGATGGAACCCTACTTGGATAGGTATCATCAAGTTTTTCAACAATTTCTTTTCCTCTCCAAAACTGGTAAACTTAGAGGACCTCTTATTGCGAAAAACATAAAGCTGTGCAACCATTATGCCCAACAGAAAAGGTTGACCTCTACCAAAGTCTAAACAGAAGAGGGGAAGTGTTAGAATTAAGCAAAAAAGTTTTAATGGTTGCTATACAATGGACAGACAACCAGCAAGTGAACATTGTATCCACCAATTCCAACCCAGCAGTGACCACAGTTCAGCGTAGATCAAAAGATGGAATGATGGATACAGAAATTCCAATGCCAGTTGCCACCTACAATTCTGGCATGTTTGGGCTGGATTTATCAGACCAACACCGCACCTATTATCCCGTGGGCCGAGCAAGCACCAAGTGGTGGAGGTATGTGTTCTGGTTCCTCTTAGATCTGTCAATGATCAATAGCTTCACGATCATGAAAAGTGCAAAGCCCGCTGATGCCTCATACTCTCCAACCCAAAACCATCTGATGTTTGGAAAGGCTTTGCTAGAACAATTTTTGACTGCAGCTACCAAATGCAGGCAGCCAGACACACTGAGTATCTCTGGCAGATCCAGTCCATATAGCTGTCAACACATGTTAAGTCCAATGACTGAAAGAAAATCTTGTTGTTACTAGTCCTCGATTGACGGTAACAAGACGGACAGTTGCAGAACAAGGGATTGTCATTGGGGGGGGGGGGTTCTGCAGTGACAGCACTCAAAACAAAACAACAGAATAAACTGGACATAAGCAAAACACTTCAGGTGTCATTGTCTCCTATTACCCTCCAGATGGAACCGTCTCGTTGAAGAAAAACAAGCTCATTGTTCTCATTGATTTAGCGTTCTAGTAAATTAAAATGATCAATCACCTTATATTCCTTTTTTTGGTGTAATTTTATTTTATTTTGAAGGTATGTTTAAATACAATCAAATTAAAATTATAAAATGAAAATAATCTAAAACATAAACTCTCCACTCCCCCCAAAAAAAGCGGGGCGCGGTAAAATTATCAAAAGTTGACCGGGCCGCGGCGTTAAAAAGTTTTGGGACCATTGGGTTAAGGCAGTGGTTCCCAAACGTTTAAGTTTGGTGGACCGGTGAACAAGTTTCGAAATTTTTATACTTTTATTTCTATTTGACAATAAATATTTATGTTATGGGAACCGGCAGCGATAGGCATGCGGACCGGTGAAGGTCCACGGACCGCCATTTGGGGACCACTGGGTTAAGGGACATAAGACATAAAGGGAGATAAGGAAGGGACGCATGAACACTCAAGAAATAATTTACCTCCCATCACAACCACCACATATATCATGGATAAGCTTCCTAATCCTAAATTAGCTCAATACAAATATCAAGTTATGCAGCACTCAGCAAATTTTAAAAATTATTAAATGCTGTCATTTTCATGTGTACCAAACTTTCAGCTGTTTTATAATGTCATCTGTGAGGCAATAATCTTTGATTGACATTTGCTTGTTAGGGCTTGTCTACAGTATTACTGTAGTAGCTTCAATTTATTACATTATCATTTGAATTTCCCTCTATTTGTTCAAGGTAAACCAAGGAGTGCTGACATTGAGGGACTAAAGAAAGAATATGTCTGGGAAATTCCTCAAACTCTCAAATTTTCTTTTGTTATATTAGCCATGCCAGAACCAAATGTGAGCAGAATTATGTCCTCTGTTGGAGGGAAGTAAGTGGATTGATGATATTTATAGACACTGATGGTGGCTAGGACAAAGTAAGTTGATTGATGATATTTATAGGCACTGATGGTGGCTTGGACAAAGTAAGTTGATTGATGATATTTATAGGTACTGATGGTTGATTGATGATATTTATAGGTACTGATGGTGGCTAGGAAATATAAAATGAGTAAAACAAAGTAGGGTTAAACCTGAAAAAAAGAATGCAACAAATCAACGAACGTGTTTGCAGGAAGCCTTCGTCAGCGAACAAAACAACGCCACATGGTACTAATGTCATGTCTCTTTTCACAGCTTGAACCTAGCTCTGCCCCTCCATGTCCTGACCTATTGCAGTGGACTTACTTCTCCTCTTCTCTTTCCCTCTTCCCTATTTAATCTCTCACTCACTTACTTTCTGTCACAATTCATTTGCTGCCCACAAATACTACTTCCAAGCTTAGTGCTATTTTGTAATTTTATTCTGTTTTTTCTGTTGTTTTGTTTGCTGACGAAGGCTTCCTTCGACACGTTCGTTATTTTGTTGCATTCCTTTTTTTCAGGTTTAACCCTACTTTGTTTAACTCATTATATATTATGCTAACCTGATTAAAAGTCTCTCCCCTTATTACCCTAGCAGGACATATCTTGAATCAGCAGAATGGAAAGAAAATAATTTTAGCTATTGACTTTACTGAGAATTGACTTTATAATATTTGCAACACTATTTACGGCTGTTCATTAATAAAAATAATTTCCAATTAAGTGTAACATTTGAACGCAAAAATTCTTATTAAAAAAAATATTTAAATTAAAAAATGTCCCTGAAATAGTTAAATCTATTTAATTTAAGAAATACATTATTTTGATTTTTGATCTTTTTACAGAAATCGAACAGAAGAATTATCAAAAGATGTGGCCATAACTAAAGAGAGCAAATACAGTGGGAAAGATTATCTAACAAAGTTTACATTTGAAAGCAAAAGATCATTGGACCAGAATGATATGGACAGAATCTTTAAAATGACATTTCAATCATCTGAGTTTACCACAGAACTACAGTTTACTATAAGACCAAGAGGTAATGTTAATGTGCGTTTAATCCACTTCTGAATATCATCCTGTTCAGAGCCCCCCAATTCCCAAATGCTTGTTAATATATTATGTTCATCATGGCACCTAGTAACCTAACTCCCATACAACATGACTGCTTTAGTTTACTGCTATGCTCATGAGGATGTCACTTTGGTTACCAAGTTACAAGAGTTAAAAGTTCAGGATGGCTTTCCAAGTTTTTAAGCAGAGCAAAAGCAAGTTTAGTTGATGGAACTATTGAACAGACTAAAGTAGGATCTGTTGAAATTGAGACAGGAAAGGATGTGGAACGTCCTAAGGTTAAAGATAAGATGAAATGAGACAATATAATTAGTACTTGTACATCCGATGATATCAACAAGCGACCGTGAACATGCTCTGTGGTCGAGTGGTCTAAACTGAGCAAATCTCAAGTTGACGGTCGATATTTCAATTCCAGCCAGAGCCCGGTCAAGCAAAAACCCCACCAGCACCGCCGGGCGATGGGACCCGCTAACCATGGTCGGCAACTCATATAAGAGAATGAAACTCTAAATTCAAACCCAAGGATGGCGTCCCCTACAGGCGGCAAACATCGAAACAATGAATCATTTTGACAACCCCTGCCACCACTGAGAGCGCAGTGAGCATGCTAATATAGCATGGATACTTAGCGCTATATAAGTATTCAATCAATCAATCAATGTCAGAGAACTTTTTGAGATTTATGGATAAGAAACTTCAGATATTTGTATTTAAAGGTTATTTTATACAAAAGCTTGTAATAAAAGAAAGAAAAGAAAAACATTAAAAGGAAAAAAGAAAACTATGCATAAAACTGTAATCAGACCAGTAATAACATATGCCCGTCAACTGTAATCAGACCAGTAATAACATATGCCCGTCAACTGTAATCAGACCAGTAATAACATATGCCAGTCAACTGTAATCAGACCAGTAATAACATATGCCAGTCAACTGTAATCAGACCAGTAATAACATATGCCAGTCAACTGTAATCAGACCAGTAATAACATGTGCCAGTCAACTGTAATCAGACCAGTAATAACATGTGCCAGTCAACTGTAATCAGACCATTAATAACAAATGCCAGTCAACTGTAAACAGACCATTAATAACAAATGCCAGTCAACTGTAATCAGACCAGTTTTAACATATGCCAGTCAACTGTAATCAGACCAGTTTTAACAAATGCCAGTCAACTGTAATC
>CAXITT010000549.1:440633-498445 GCA_964033795.1 Lymnaea stagnalis
AGTCAACTGTAATCAGACCAGTAATAACACGTGCCAGTCAACTGTAATCAGACCATTAATAACAAATGCCAGTCAACTGTAAACAGACCATTAATAACAAATGCCAGTCAACTGTAATCAGACCAGTTTTAACATATGCCAGTCAACTGTAATCAGACCAGTTTTAACAAATTCCAGTCAACTGTAATCAGACCAGTAATAACATATGGCAGTCAACTGTAATCAGACCAGAAATAACATATTATGCCAGTCAACTGTAATCAGACCAGTAATAACATATGCCAGTCAACTGTAATCAGACCAGTAATAACATATTATGCCAGTCAACTGTAATCAGACCAGTAATAACATATGGCAGTCAACTGTAATCAGACCAGTAATAACATATGCCAGTCAAACTTAGACCCTAACAAAAACACATTGGAAAGAAATGTTCTCCGGAAAATATCCAGACCAATAAAGGATAAACATGGATGGAGAATATGAACCCACCATAAATTGTATGGACCATACCAGGGTCCCACACTAGTAGCAGAAATAAAAAAGGACAGGCTGCACTAGGCAGGACATTTAGAAAGAATGCCAAACATGTTATTTTCCTTCATGTCGTAGAATATGAGAGACTATCCATGTAGGACAGGCAGGAGTGGATAAAGTTGGGGCTTTCATAAAGATATTTTTAGTGGTAGAGGTATTTATTTATTAAATTTAATTAAAAGCAACACAAATAGAAATGATGACGCGGCTACAAATATAGTAAAATCATTCAAGTCCCACTTCAACTGAGTTAGATATGGGCTTGTGTGATTTATTTTTTATGAATACTAATTAATTCATCTTTAGTAAAAATCTTCAACTCTTTGGTCTATTAACCTTCCAGGTCCACCTCATGCTGCCACCAACCTGACGTCAGTAGAGGCCAGACATGACTCGGTCAAGTTGTTCTGGTTTCCTGGTTTTAATGGCGGAGAATTGCAAACATTCTCTGTAGAGTTTCGTCCCTTTATTCCAACAGTATGTCATTTATATACCATTCTCTGCAGAGTTGCGGCCCTTTACTCTGTTTTAGAATCTTTTCTATACTCGGCACCTCGCTAAAAATTTTCTTTTACTGTTTCGCACATCCCTCCCCCCACTCCCACCCCTAAAAAATAAAAATTTCTTTTTGCAATTTGAAAATAATTGATTCCTAATTTATTTATTGAATTGCAAAGAGAATTACAGAACTTAGAAAATAAACTTGTGACTTATTACAAGAACCAAAATGTTCATAAAAGTAAAATTTCAAAATATATTTTCACTTATATAAAAAATTTCAAGTTGTATTTTCTGTTATATCAAAAATGTCAAAATATATTTTCAATTATATCAAAAATGTCCAAATGTATTTTCTGTTAAATGAAAAATGTCCAAATGTATTTTCAGTTGTATCAAAATATTCAAAATATATTTTCAGTTTGTCCCTATGGTCCAACTGTATGTCATTTAAATAACGTGAAATATTTTAATGAGTCACTGTCATTGTTATTCCATCTGAACAATGTTGAAGGCATTGCTGCTGGTGTTACTCAGTAGTTCTTGGAATCCAAGGTGTTCTTATGTCTATGAAGAATAAGTTGTGTTTATGTCTACGTATTATGTTTGTCTGTGTCTATGTATAACATGAAGTGTCTGTGTGTAAAAAGGTGTCTTTTTCTGTATATTATTAAGCATGTCTGTGTCCATGTTTAAACTGGTAAACTGGTCTCTGTAAACTGGTATGTTAGAGATAGTGGACCAGACCTGTTTACTCTTACGATTTTGGCGTACAATGTACAATTTTGAGGTGTATACTTTTATATACTGTATGTTTATTTTTTTTTTCTATTAAGATATGTATTGAACGATTTTGTGAAGATCTTGTATGATTTTAAGAGTTTGAGGGTAAACAGGTCTGGTTGAGGTATAGACCTTATGGGTCATGGACAGTAAGAGAGGTGGTATCATCTTGTAACATTGTTACACAGTTGTTCTAGTTTTAAATGACTTTGGCCTGTGCATATGACAAAGTTAGTGATCTGTTCCAATGTATGGGGTATTTGAGATTAAGGCAACCCTGTGTGTAAATATAAGTTACTGTTGAGGCCATAAGCCATATAATCAGTAAAAAGTGAGGTGACATCTTTATTACTCATCCAAATAGAAGGATCTAGCTACAAATTATATTTGCTAATTATATGAAAGATAATAAAATTTAACTGAAATATATGCATGAGATAATCACCTGACCCCCCCCCCCCCCCCCCTTGAATCCTTTTACATAGCAGTTGTGATGGTGATGGTTGTGGGTGGGGGCTGGTGGTTAGACATAAGAGAATAATAGAATTTCTTTTTTTAAAATAAGTACAAAATTAAAGTTTACACCATTAATAATAAAACAAGCAAATAAACTAACTGATCACAACATTATATGAGATTAATATTAACCCTTTGTTGTCATCAATCAACTGATCACAACATTTCATGATTTTTATATTAAACCTTTGATGTCTTTAACCAACTGATCACAACATTTCATGAGTTTTATATTAACCCTTTGATGTCTTTCAGACTGAGTCCTCGTGGAGGCTGGCGCTGTCTGGAGTTGAAGATTTAAACTTAAATAACATGTGGACTGAAGCTGTCGTCACACAACTGAGTGCCAGCACAGATTATGAAATGAGGGTGGTTTCTGTCAATAGACTTGGTGAAGTCAGGTCTGACATTATAAGGATACAAACTACAGGTAGGAAACATCAGATTAATGGGGAACAAACTAAAGATAGGTAATGTTAGAATGTTAGTATGAACTACGGGGAGGTAAGATTAGATGAATGGAATAATTTCAACTACAGTTTAATAGTTTACACATTTCTTAAGGAAGTCTCTAAAAATATGTTCCCAAAGCCTTCTAAAGGTGTGTCATTAATAGAAACTATGTTCTCTTTTTAAACTAGGCAGTATTTTAAAATAATGAAAATAATGAACTTCTCTTCAGCTGCCCCGGAAGAATCTCTGAGTGCAGGTGCCACAGCTGGGATTGTAATAGCTGTCCTTATCATTATCATTCTAGTGGTTGTCATTCTCTACATATTTGTCTTCAGGAAAAGATGGGGTAAGTCTGAGCTCTTGGGGGATAACTAGTGAACATTTGTAAGTTTGATCTCTTGGGGGATAACTAGTGAACACTAGTAAGTCTGATCTCTTGTGGGATAAATAGTGAACACTAGTAAGTTTGATATGGAGACGAATGTAATATAGGATTTTATGTCAATAGATACACATTATTATTTTAAGATAATATTTATTCATTCCAAAAATAATGGATAGTAAATAGAATGCTGTCATTTATTGCAGTTATATAACGAATCGTGATTTAAAAAAGCCACATCTTTGCAATGTAGTAAATTTTTACACAGAGCTGCATCGTAATTAAAGTTTAAACATATTTAGTGATTTATTTCATTTCATGAATTGAAGCTGGTCAAAAGGAACAATCGGCCACAAATGGAAATGAGCATATTTACACTGAAGCGGTTGAAAAAGATGAAAAAAGTAAGTTTAATAGCGACATTGAAGTTATTGAAAAAGATGAAACAAAGTAATTTTAATAGCGACATTGAAGTTATTGAAAAAGATGAAAAAAGTAAGTTTAATGGCAACAAAATGACAACATCTAAAATTTAAAAAAAAAAAAAAAATATTTCATTTAATCTGATTTGTTTTCTGTCATCTTATTTGTTGCTATTTTATTCTTTATCTAAGTTAGTACTAACTCTCTACACAAAAAAAATTTACTGACTTTAATCATTAGATGTTGCCTTAATTTTTTAAATTCTGCCTAGGCTGCTCATTGACAAGTGCATGTTGTACACGGAAAAAAGGTGAAATATTTACTAAAAATGTTAAAAGTTGAAATCCAAAAATAAAAAGGATCTTTTTGCATTCTGTATTATAGAAGTTATTTATTAAAGCATACTTTGGCACATTTTGTAGTTTTTTGTGTGTCTTGTTTTTTTTTCTTCTACTTATTGAATAGTTGGATATATTATAAAACTTAAATTACATTCAAGCAATTTTAGTTTTTGTTGTACTGGCATAAGCTGAATCATTTGAATATTGTCTTTTAATTAACTATAATATTTTATATACACAAATTGTTAAAAAAAAACATTTTCTTTTTGCTGAACAATACAGGGAAATAAATTTGGTAAATAACAAAGAATGGAGTGCAATAAAACTATTTTAAATTATATTGTAGTCCATGTACATAGACGCATACATTTTAAACCACTTTAAGCCACTCAGCCATAATTTAGAATTTCATGAACAGAGTTATGGACCTGCTCGTGGCAACATTACACACCCACATGCTCACAAAACCAATTTTAATATCCTTATCTACTAAAAAGTTTAATTAATAATTGCTCTATAATTTCACAGATTTCTCTGATGACCACGAATACATTGAAATTATTGAAACTCCATTGAAATATTCCAAATGTAAGTACTACTTCCATTGCCGACAGGATCAAAGATGGCAGTCAATATAATTTTCTTGTTGTCATGAGGTTTACTGGAAGAGATGAGGTGGCGTACATATGGAATACATATAGTGAAAAGATTTGTTTAAATATATGCAGTTAAAAACCATACTATTAGAGCCTATCCTAAGAATATCTGAGAAAATGTATTATTTTTCAGCCCGTTATGACGAGAATCACGACTACATAGACGTTGTGGAACCTCCCAGTGAAACTTTTAAAAGTGAGTCAGGCCTACGTAGTTTAGTGACAGAAATGAAAATGATTATAAAACAGAAGGCAAGTAATTTTGCAAAAGAAGTCATTGATATTTATTTAATGTATAAAGAATTACCCACAACCCCATTTTCCCCCCAGCTTTGTTATTGAATTTACACACAATATGATAATAGGGAAATGTTTATAGATTCACAAATTGAATTAAAATTATAAATTTTTCATAATTAACTAAGGTATTTATTATATAGTGTATGGTTTTCAAAACTTATGTTCATTCTCAAATTACATAACATTTATGAATCTTACATACTTTAAGTAGTTGTTGTCGTATACTAGAAATAACTTGCCAAACAATGGTGGTGGCAGTGCATGAACGTCCCATCTACTCAAATTACTCTCAACAAATCATGCATTCAAGTAACGCACTTTAAAATAATCCGATTTAATGCTAAGTTCAGGGAACTTTATCTCACTTGCCCATTGAACACAGAGTTACAGCCATGCATAGAGAGCTAAAGAATTGTTATTTTTGATTGGATTGGTTTAAAAATGTATAGGGGGAAATGAAAAAAAATATGTTTTTTTAGATGGAGAATGGATGAGTGATCCAACCTTCAACACAGGTCAATGACCCGAATTCCACTAATGGCACCTTAATGTAATTGTTATTATTTTTATTCTATTTATACAGACCACAGCTATGTCAATAAAGAGGTAATCAAGCGAATTTCACAAGAACATAAACGCAAGTTAAAGTCAAGCTCGTAGATGGAAGCAGTCGGAAAGTAAAAATAAAACTTTTCAAAGAGGATATCACCACAGAGCTTTGCTATTTCTACCAGGGACCCGCTGGCACATGGAAACCGATGACGAACGGTGTGGTAAGAAAGGCCCGGAGGCCCGCCCCCCGCACACCGGAGATTGTAACAACTGCCCATCAAGGCACATGACGAATGCTTGTCACGTCGTCGTGGGCCAGCACGTCCATGATTTCTACCCTCGCTTCACCGTGGTACAGTTTCAAACTATGCCATGGAAACAGTACCCATTATTGCGAATGAGAACTGGACATATGAGATCTAGACAAATGAGAATTTGAAATATGAGAACTGGATATTTGAGAACATGACATATGAGAGACTGGACATATGAGAACTGGACGTATGAGAGACTAGACATATGAGAACTGTACATATGAGAACTGGACATATCAAAAGTGGACATATGATAACTGAACATATGAAAAATGTACGTATGAGAACTGGACACTTGAGAACTGGACATTTGAGAACTAGACATATGAGAACTGGACATATGAGAACTTGACGTTTAAGAACTGGACATATGAGAACTGGACATATGACAACTGGACTTATGAGAACTGGACATATGAGACTTGACCAAATGAGAACTGGACATATGAGAACTGTACGTTTGAGAAGTGGATGAAATGCTGCATTATATTAATCTTTTGTTTACATTTAAAATGGTTGCTAATTTTCATGTACATTAAATAATAAAATGTGACATTATGCATTAAATTTTGACATTTTTAATGTGCATTTCTGTGTAAATGTGTATTTATGAGTACCCAGTATTCATGTGTAAATTGAGATGCAAGACTTGACCACCCAGAAAACAAACAAACAAACAAAAAGACAGACAGACAGAACAACCTACAATACAAAAATATACCACCAATCTTTCAAATGCCGTCCATTGACGATAGGCGCTCCTGTTTTTGTCAAATATCAGTTGGCTAATTTATAATTCATGGGAAAAAAAAATTAAATTTAATATTGCATCTATCAATCAATGAATTGACGCGCCACAAATATAACTTAAGCCTATAAACAAAGTACCGCGCCATGTTCCCGCCACATCCCAAATCCTAGCGGGTATAGGCATAAATACATTTATGATAGACTATTATATAATTGACACTTTTTGGTCCCACCCCCTTGACGTTGGCGTCCTGGGTGACTGCCCCTTAGCACCCCGCCTCCTTTCGCACGTGCGTGCCGGCAACTTTGACTATTAATAACTCTGACCTGGAAACAAAGAGAGCGGAATGGGAGCTGATGCTACACATGCCAGTCCCGGCTGTGAAAAATGGTGAGAGAAGCTACTTTAATCCGGACAATTATTGTCTCTATCTTTTGACAGTGTTTCTTTGTTTGAGATGTGCTCATCAAGTGTGTCATGTACCGGTAACAGGATTCGGGGGTTGGGTGGTGCCAGTAACCAGAGGCGTGGCTAAGGGATGTAGAGGGGACGGACGTCCCTGGGCGCCAGACTAGCGGGGGCGCCAAATTTGGCTTTGAAATTATTTACTGGATGCAAATAATGGGTTTAATTGATGGGAAAGGGGGGGGGGGGCGTAAAAATGAATCTTGTCCGCTGGCGACAAGTACTCCAGATACGCCTTTGACAATGGCGTAGAAAGGGGGTGGATGGGTTTGTCCGCCTATGAGTCATTTTTTTTTCTTTTTTTTTGGAGGGGCTGCATTTTCAGACAACTTCAGAGTTTGTATCGTGGAAGGTAGTGCGGCAAACATGGCACGACCATGGTAGCACTAACACTGGCTAGTCCACTCGGCAGTGTATCTATCAGCACTAACACTGGCTACTCCANAATTTCACAAGAACATAAACGCAAGTTAAAGTCAAGCTCGTAGATGGAAGCAGTCGGAAAGTAAAAATAAAACTTTTCAAAGAGGATATCACCCCAGAGCTGTGCTATTTCTACCAGGGACCCGCTGGCACATGGAAACCCGTGACGAACGGTGTCGTAAGAAAGGCCTGGAGGCCCGCCGCCCCCCCCCCCCGCACACCGGAGATTGTAATAACTGCCCAAAAAGGCCCATGACGAATGCTCGTCGCGTAGTCGTGGGCCAGCACGTCCATGATTTCTACCCTCGCTTCACCGTGGTACAGTTTCAAACTATACAATGGAAACAGTACCCATTATTGCGTATGAGAACTGGATATTTGAGAACAGGAGATATGAGAACTGGACATATGAAAAGTGTACGTATGAGAACTGGACACATTTAAGAACTTGACGTTTAAGAACTGGACATATGACAACTGGACATATGACAACTGGACATATGAGACTTGACCAAATGAGAACTGGACATATGAGAACTGTACGTTTGAGAAGTGGATGAAAGGCTGCATTATATTAATCTTTTGTTTACATTTAAAATGTTTGCTAATTTTCATGTACATTAAATAATAAAATGTGACATTATGCATTAAATTTTGACATTTTTAATGTGCATTTCTGTGTAAATGTGTATTTATGAGTACCCAGTATTCATGTGTAAATTGAGATGCAAGACTTGACCACCCAGAAAACAAACAAACAAACAAAAAGACAGACAGACAGAACAACCTACAATACAAAAATATACCACCAATCTTTCAAATGCCGTCCATTGACGATAGGCGCTCCTGTTTTTGTCAAATATCAGTTGGCTAATTTATAATTCATGGGAAAAAAAAATTAAATTTAATGTTGCATCTATCCAGAGGCGTAGCGTGGTGGGGGCAGGGGGGACAGATGTCCCTGGGCGCCAGCTAGTTAGTGGCGCCAAAATGTGCTTTGATATTATTTTATTGATCAAAATAATGGGCTTGAGAGTTGAAAAAAAGAAAAAGGGGCGCTTTAAAATGAATCTTGTCCCCGGGCGCTAAACACCCTCGCTACGCCTCTGCATCTATCAATCAATTAATTGACGCCCCACAAATATAACTTAAGCTTATAAACAAAGTACCGCGCCATGTTCCCGCCACATCCCAAATCCTAGCGGGTATAGGCATAAATACATTTATGATAGACTATTATATAATTGACACTTTTTGGCCCCACCCCCTTGACGTTGGCGTCCTGGGTGACTGCCCCTTAGCACCCTGCCTCCCTTCGCACGTGCGTGCCGGCAACTTTGACTATTAATAACATTGACCTGGAAACAAAGAGAGCGGAATGGGAGCTGATGCTACACATGCTAGTCCCGGCTGAAAAAATGGTGAGAAAAGCAACTTTAATCCGGACATTTGTCTCTATCATTTGACAATGTTTCTTTGTTTGAGATGTGCTCATCAAGTTTGGATTATACCGGTAACAGGATTAAGTCATGCTTTGAGTGTGAAGTTGAATAAATAATAGAGAGTATTGACTTTTTGTATTGCCTCCATATGTCACGCGATGGGTCTGACAGAAAACTATTACAGGAATAAAATCTCCTAGTATCCAGTGGCGTAGCGAGGGTGTTTGGCACCCGGGAACAAGATTCGCACCCGGGGACAAGATCCCTTTTTAGCGCCCCTTTTTCTTTTTTTTCAACTCCCAAACCCATTATTTTCATCAATAGAATAATATCAAAGCACATTTTGTCGCCCTTAACTAGCTGGCGCCCGGGGACATCTGTCCCCCCTGCCCCCACCACGCTACGCCTCTGCTAATATCACATCTATAACACATTTAATCACATCAACCATAATGATAAAAACATCAACATCCTTTTCTTTGAAATATACTTTGAAGTTTACACTTGAAATTTGATTAAAATTTGTACATAATCAGTGGTGCACCAAATGGGGCGCGGGGAGCGGGGCGCGAAGATGGGGGTCTTGAAATTCTTGGTGTTTTCATGTTTAAAAAGTAATAGAATAATGTAATTTTTTTGTGCATAAAAATCTGTACGCTTAATTAATTGATCATTTTTCCTTTCGTGACATTTAGTAGAAGACTTTCCGATAGTGCAGAAAAGTCGTTTACTTAGTTTAATTCTATTTAATCAGCAGTTGGAACTGTTTAACGCTTGCACCAGCTGCGTATTGAAGACATAGTCTTCTATATAATAAATAATAATAATAATAATAATAATAATAAGGGGTATTATTTGGCGCGGTACCCCAGCCTAGGGCTGGGCTCACCGCGCTGTACATACAATGCCATTTGTGAACCGTCAGAGAGTCAATGAATACATTCAAAGGTGAAGCTTTATTTTTGATTATTATTTTGTATTTATAATAACCCATATCTTTGCCTAGTCAAGCACAGTTGAAATATTGATGTTATTATGGCTGAGCAGGTCCGTGTTGATACAGAGGAGGCCGTTGGTTTTATTCCATTGAAGGGATGAATTTTAATAATTGCTGAAACAAACAACGCCTATGTTGTAAAAGAGACAGAACTTGACAGAACGTGGTAGAACATAATAGAACATCATATAATATGATGTTACTTGATAGAACATAATTAACCACGATGCAACATTATGGAACACTAGAATAAATGACCCGATGTCATCGGGGTAATAACCGTAGGTCCATTGCGATAATTTCAAATGTGTAAATGATTGGTTTTTGATATTCATGGGAAGACTTATATAAATGTACCCATGATTTGTTAACGCTTTTGATTTTCTTAATCGGTAAACATGTGTTTATTTCTAAAAAGGGAATGTAACATCTCTTTTATCACAAATGTAATACCATAGGACTTATCTTATTTCCTAGCTCCGACATGTACTTACTTAGAAAATTAATTATTTATCAAAATCATTCCTTTATTTTGAGACGCATCTTGTGCTGCGAAATGAACATACCCATATGTGTAAAAAGAGAATGTAGCATCTCTTTTTTCCACAAGTGTAATACCATAGGATTTAAATATATTGTCATCCACGAAAAATGTACACATCCTATTTCCTACCTCCGATATATATGTACCCAAGAAGGTTATTTTTTATCAAATTTATTCCTTTATTTTGAGATGCATCTTGTGCTGCCTGGGGCAACGTGACCAACCCCTCCCCCCCCCAACCCGGATTTAAATAAAATTAGAAAATCTTCCACCGGATTGTAGTCCCTTCCATACACCAAACTAACATATTTTCGCAATTCATATGGTTCATTCTTATTTGTAGGAGTTATAAGTGGATTAGTGAATGCTATTTATAGCTATGGAGTTGCGCTTTACTGATGCCTTAAACGGCATTTTCTTATTAGAAGTCTTATTTAAAGGTTAAGTTTATATTACGTTATAAATTCAATAAAAGTCTATTTTTGGAATTAAAAAAGTAAAACATATTAAATGTTCAAAATACTAAGCTAAAATTGTATGTGTTTTATTAACATTTTAAAGAGCAATCAATTAAATTTATAAATTTTACTTTTAAGAAGGGGGAAATACTTTATCAGTTTTTTAACGCGCGGTTATTAAATCAAAGAAATTTTAGAGTTTTGGCGAAAATTGGCGATTCGCGCTATGACGTCATTTGCGTGTTTATTAAGAAGAAATAAAGTTTAATTTTATTTCGCAATATTAACAACGCACTAAAAACAGCGAATGTTTGGGTTTTCCCAATAAATGTGATTACGATGAAATTCTTAGATCATAATTTTATTATGAAGTTTTTTTTTCATAACTTTTAAATTCGGATAAACTGCTTAAAATAGTTTCTTTGTTGTTACTTTAAATGTATTGTATTTAGAATAATAATAATTAAACTTTTACTAGAATAAAAGCGGATTCAAAATATTTTTTTTGCATTTAAATTTATTCGATTTCCGTAAAACAATAGAACATAACTATAATTGTTTTTAGGAATCGGAACGTACTTAAATCGTACAAGTCCTTTTGACGTTATGTCACTATAGCTCATTCTTATATATATATATAAGTACAAGTCTGCCAATCTATGCTTCAACTCGTTCACTGATCCTCACTTTCCTGTCTATCTCTCTGAACTGTTGCTTCCTTACATCCCCACAAGACAACTACGTTCTTCCATTGACAATAGAACCCTCTTAATCCCAAGAACCAATACTAAGACCATCGGTGAACGCTCCTTCTATTTCCATGGGCCCACGTTCTGGAACCAGCTCCCCTTCCACATCCGTCATTGTGAAACTTCGTCCACTTTCAAAAAGTCCCTTAAAACCCATCTGTTTAGGTCCGCCTATGACCTGTGATGCACCCTCCTTGCCCTGCCTCATTTTCTGTCTCGGGTTGATCCTGTAGTATAGGCCAAAACGTGCCAAAGTGTCCTCGTTTTATAGCCATTTTCATTGTTTCTATAGTATAGTAGTTACTATCCTAGTGTCTCATTTTTATTTTACTTAGTTTACATGTTTTTAATAAGTGTAAAGCGCTTAGAGCTTTATGGTAAGCGCTATATAAAAATGCCTAAATAAATAAATAAATAAATATATGTGTGTGTGTGATAGCCCATGATAGAAAATAATTGAACATGACATAACTCGATAAAACACGATAGGAAATAAAAGGACAAGAAGCCGGTATAGGAGCTGCTCATTTCTGCCTAAGACAATCAGGAAACAAGCTTTTAAAAGGAACATTTGAGGCGACAACACTAGGCACATTTGTGTCTATTACCTCAAGCCTTCCAACCCCCATTACATTATTCCTTCTCAAAGTAGCACTTGTAATCATTGAAATATCCTCATCAACACCAGGCACAGAAACGTTGCAAATCCCATCTACATGCATAGGAGCCAAAATGATCAATAAATTTATCGTGGGCCCTTAATATACAGAAGAAGATGATATGATATAACTCGATAGAACTTAATGGAACACGCCAGAACACGATAAAACACGAATGAACATGTTAGAAATAAAGTTGCAGAAAATAAAAATGTGATTATTATTGTGTGACAGTGAGCAGACTTAAGATTAAGAACCATGGGAGCCCATTTGGAGTCAATAAACGTTGGACATTCTTTTCTTTATATTAACACAGAAATGAGAGCTAACGAGTGAAGGCCTAGGTGTTGATAGTAGCCTACATTTAAAAATTAGAGGTTTTTTTACTAACATAAAATAGTAATTTAAACTATACAACTAATAGCATCACAAATGTTTTGATATTCTGTAATTTTAATTTTTGTAAGGGAATTGAAGTCGGCGTCTATTCTTTAAAATCTTTCAATTACTTTCTGCTTGAACTCTGCCTTACTTCTCTTGACTCTTGAACGATGTCCACTAAGCAAACAACAACCTTTCAACTTCAAGACGTTCGTGAGTCATTGTGGGACGAAGCCAAGTCTTGACGTGTCTGAGGGTACTAAACAAACGCTCCACAAGGCATGTTGTTGTTGTTAAAGTAAGTGCAATAAGAATAGCCTAGTCCGTGCTTGGCAGGAAGTAGATAAGCTGCAAGTCATTTTAAAAAAAAATATCCTGTGATTGTTGCTGCGTGCTCTAAATTAAATCAGTTCATTGCGACCAGCCCAAAGCTGTCAACTGAGTACAAACTGGTGATGATATCAACGCTCTTCTTAAGCTCGACACGATTAAGACGTGGGAGGATAGCCAACTGAAATATTCCGCCTAATTTTATGCTCCAAATTTGTAAGGAGAAAATAAAGACAGATGAGTCAGACCGGTGGTGTCTTGAAATAGATGGGGTTTATACAGGAGCACTTCAATTCATTATGTTGTGTTGTTGATCGTGTCAATGCTTTCAGCAAATTAAACGTAAGGAACTATGGCTGCCATCGGACGTCCCTCGAATACGATATGTGGGCGATCTCTCTCTTTCACTTGCTCTCACTTTTTCTCTCTCTCTCTCCCATTCTGTTTTTTTAATCTTTCTCTCTCGCTCTCGGCTCCCCTCACACTCTAATGAGGAGCACTGATTGGCTGTCTAATAAAGTGCGTTACTTCTGTCTATGTTTTGTCAAATTTTCAGCCCCCCACCTCCCCCGCTCACCACACATTGCTCGAAATGACACCCGTGTTTTTGGGGGTTGTTTGACATCACTTTTATTATGAAAAGATGTCAAACTACACACTACACACTACACACTGCCCACTACCCACTACACACTGCCTACTACCCACTGCACACTACACACTACACTCTGTACACTACACACTACACACTGCACTCTGCTCACTAACACACTACATACTACACACTGCACACTACATACTGCACACTGCACACTACATACTACACACTACCCACTACCCACTGCACACTACACACTCCACACTGCACACTGCACAGTACACACTACACACTACACAATACCCACTACCCACTACACACTACCACTACACACTAAACACTACACACTACCCACTACACACTACACACTACCCACTACCCACTATACACTGCCCACTAAACACTACACACTACCCACTACACACTACACACTACCCACTACACACTACACACTACCCACTACACACTACACACTACCCACTACACACTACACTAGCTGAATAACATGCTCCACACTATAATGGCTGAAAAGTTTCACATTAAAACATGTTTATTACCTTAGGCGTTATTGGTTGAACATTGATGGAACGACTACAGGACGTGGTATCACAGCGCAAGTCCTCAAGCTCCAAGAAGACTTCAAGATGTATAGAGAAAAACATGCACCACAATGAGCAAAAATTAAAGACAATATTGTTCTTTCCTTTATATCGATTAGCACTTTAAAAATGCTTAATTTTAATTGGAAATTGGTGTTTATTGCAAAATGTTAGACATAATTTTGTGACCTAGCTACCATTAATGACGGCAGCTCTGGCTCAAGGTGCACTACCCATGACGTCACAGTCTCAGATTAGTTGACTTCCTAGTTGAGATCATAGTTTAGACAGTGGACAACATAGTTGATACAGTTGACACCGCACTTCAGATAGTTGACATCATAGTTCATACAGTTGACATCATATAACATACAGCTAACATCATAGTTCAGATAGTTGACATCATAGTTCATACAGTTGACATCATATACCATACAGCTAACATCATAGTTCAGACAGTTGACATCATAGTTCATACAGTTGGTATCATAGTTTAGACAGCTGACAACAATTTAGAGATAGTCCCATGATATTCGATATCAACCAATTTCATAGCATCATTACTAAATTATGGATGAATCTTATCTTAGGATTGAATAGTGTCTAAAAAGAGGGGTGGGTGGGTGGGTTTGGAGGGCAGAATAGAAATAAAACTATTTTTACTATCATGATCGTATCCCCCAGGAGCCCTTTGGCTGTATATCCCCTAAGATACGCCAATGGTCGAAGTACTTATATTTGTATTGTTTGATATTTTTCTATTGAGGTGTGCGATGGGGTGGGGCACAGATCGGCCTGGTACTTCCAGCATGACAGCAATAATTTAATTAGCTAAGATTCCACACGCATTGTTCTACACTGCTACACACGATTGGGGCGGTTACCGGAAATTTCGTCGAAAGAAATTTCGTCGACGGTAAATTGATGGACGGAAGTTTGGTCGAACGGAATTTTGATCGACCGGAAGTTTGGTCGAACGGAAATTTGATCGACCGGAAGTTTGGTAGAACGGAAATTTGATCGACCGGAAGTTTGACCGAACGGAAATTTGATCGACCGGAAGTTTGGTCGAACGGAAATTTGATCGACCGGAAGTTTGACCGAACGGAAATTTGATCGAACGGAAGTTTGGTCGAAAGGAAATTTGATCGACAGGAAGTTTGGTCGAAAAGAAATTTGATCGAAATAAAGTTGTTGTTTTTTTTGTGTGGTTTTTTGTTGTAAATAAAAGGCTGCTAACTTTTGCCAAAGCTCAGTTCAGACATTCAAAAGTTCGATAGTTAAATCTCTTTTTGAACGCACTGTATAGTAGTGCATAGTATAACAAAATAATGCGTGCAAAAAGAAATTTAACGCAAAATTTGATAGTGTGAACTATGCAGCAAGTATTAAGACATTCGAATTCGTGTGTGAAATTGTGGAAATCTATAATTATACTTATTACTTATACTAATACTAATACTACTACTACTATATTATAGATTTTGAATTTATTTTATTATTTTCTTCCATATTATTATATAATGTGTAAAAATGATACTTAGTTTTTTTTTTTAATGATACAATTTTATTTATTTTAACATTTCCTTGTCAAAAGAGAGTTTTTGTATACTAAATGTTTGCAACATTTCATTTATAATGATATGATTTAGTACGTTTCCTTGGAAACAAGATGTCCGCTCTCTCGGAATTTACCATACATTTTTAAGGTTATAAATACGAATAGTTATCGATTCAAAATCAAACACAATCATTGCAATGTCTGGAATCTGTGTAGTGTAATGTAAATGAAAATGTCAGTATTACTCAGGCAGCTACGCTCAGGTCACTTGGTCTACTAGGTTGGGCTTAGTTTAGTCATAGTTTAGAAGCCTAGGCCTAGGCCAAAGACTTTGTAAGATTAAATTTTAATTAAGGTTTGCTTAGAAGTTGTTAATAACACCTTCACCTGAATTATTATAAAAATATTAGACGTCAGATGATGGAGCCTACTTTATAATTTATACCAGTAGTATTAGTATATAATAATATAATTATAATTATAAATATTATTCTAAAAATATTGCAGGCTAAGTTTCTATAATGTTATTAATTTACTTTTTTGTAGCTTGAGACTTAATATTATGAATTACAATGTCGGCCTAATGGATACATTCAAGAAGAAGAGCTAAATTACATATAAGTAATACTATACTATGGACATGAACTGGACATTATAGCAATAGTCTTAGATAGCAGCTTTTGCCAAACTGTTAAGTTAGGTGGATTGGTGTACAAAATTGCACTAGGTACCAGTGCCAGATTGATTCATTATGTTTTGTTTTAATTTGGGAAACACCTGGTCTGAAGTATTATTTCTAGTCCAAATGTAGCTATACTCGGGATACTCATAGATTCATATAAAACTTTCATGTAAGATCTAACCTATCTTTTTATCTAAGAGGAGAAATCCTGCACAGTTATATTATATACAAAGCAATTTTTCTAAATTGCTATTTATGGTAGGCATAAATATTGTTAATCTTCATTCATTATTAACTTTGACTTTAATGAATATAACTTTTCATTTTGTCCTTTTTTAGAATTTTCCCTCAAAAAGAAAAATCTGCTCAGAAGTGAAAGTTTAGCTGCTGATTGCATATTACTAATGAACATTTTACAAGCTTTCTTTACCAACCCTTTCTCATTCCTGACTTATTATTGTCTCCTCATTCCTTTTCCAAACCAAATTAATGGAAAGTGATTTTAAAAATATGTTTGTCTCTTTTTTTTCTTGTGTTGTTCTGATAGTAGATAACTGTTTTCTATTATTACCTAAAAAAAATAAGAATTTTGGGATGCATTTTTCAATTTATCTTATATTATTTGGTACTTTATGTGATTAAGCTAAAAATATGTTTGTGTCCTCCAGCAGACCACAACCCCTGGGGCTGCAGACATTGCGAATTAAGAAATTGTGCCATAGGTTATGAAGAGGATTTAAGTCTGAGAATTAGGGTCATGTAAAATGCCTACCATTTAACAAATCAAAATTAAAAAGGTTAAATGGAAGTTATAAACAGTAACTAACAACATAAGTTGTACTTGACTGTAGTGTTAGATTGAATAGTATATATGTCTTATATCTTGCAAATAAAAAAAATTGGGAACTTTCAAATCTCTCACATACAATCAGTTATACATTGAACTTACACAAACACATTTTTTAAAGTTTGTCACAAACACTGTTTCTTAAAAATTATAATTAAAATATTAACACAATTTTTCAAAATATCAATTGAGACAAAAAGTCCATTTTATTACATTTGGAAAAAAAAACATTAAAAAAAAATTTTAAAGTTTGTCACAAACACTGTTTCTTAAAAATTATAATTAAAATATTAACACAATTTTTCAAAATATCAATTGAGACAAAAAGTCCATTTTATTACATTTGGAAAAAAAAACATTAAAAAAAATTACTGAAAGGAAATTTAAATTCTATTACTATAAAAAATAATTGGCCCCCTAATTTATATTACAGAGTCGCTTTAGATTTCAATTTTTTTTAAAAAGAGCATCGATTTGTTGTATTGGAATTTTTATTTGAAACTTTCTGGTCCACAAAGGTCTATTGTAAATAATGTACACTATTTGTGCAATAAAATACTTTAAATTGCATTTATCTGAATATGTCAATTGCATGTTTTACACTGGGAACAATGTTTAAGGGATCTTTATCAAATGCTAGTTATTAAGTCTGTGTATTAATTAAATAATATATAACATTAATCTTCACATGAGACAATTGTATATGATGATGTACACAAGTTTAGGCTTAGGTTAAAAAGGGTGATAAAACTACTCACTTTTCGAATTCTTAGAAATATATTGACTAAACTTTGCCAATAATCTTTAAATAAATCAAGAAGGAAACATTGATTTTCTTGATGAAAATTACCAATTTAACACCAGGCTCTGAGGACACTATTTGAATCCCTTTCAAAACAGTGGCACAGAACAAAGTCACACTATATTCTAGAATCTAGATGAACATGGGTTTTCTTCAGCCCAGATGACCTAAAATCTTCATTGTAAATTCTCAGTTAATAGGTCGATCCAAAAACTAAAATATAATTTGAGAAATGGGATATTTATTTGTTTGTATAAACAATATAAATAAAATGAGAAATTTATCAAAAGAAGTTTAAAAAATAATTTATTTCTTGTCAGTTGTCACTAACTAAAAGAATATATATATATTCTCTCATAGTAGAAAAGTTTACTGTGGTATAGATTATTTCAATTATCAATTAAATCCATTTAAACATTACTTAACTATTTAACAACTAACAATGTATACAATTTTCTTTTGTTCCAACATCTAAAACACATTAGCAAGATGAAAAACTCATTGATCAATATCAGAAAAAAGTTACCATAACTTAAGGTCATGTCACATATTGTTTCATAGAGTAACAGTAGTAAGGAATACATAATGGGTATACTTCATTTCTTGACATGAAGTAAGTTCTTATAGACAATAATTTCAGAAAACTTACAGTGCTCACAGATAAAATGAAGAAACCAATGGGTCTTGTCAAACATCACCAGATGTTATGAACTTTAGAAGGACTAAACTGATGTATTGTTCAATACGAAGTTCGTTCAAACTTTGTTCACGTTTGATAGCTTTTATAAATTTCCAAATGTTGGGGTGGTCAGCGCAAACTTGGTTCTGAAAGCCCCTGTGCCAACCTTCAAGAGCATTGTTGGTTTTTGGCAAACCTTGTTGACTAGCATCAAAGCAATTCCACATATGAATGGGAAATCGAGGTGGACGACGGTGACTATGATTAGGTCGACCGATCCATGTGTCCTCAAAATAGTCAACAACTACTTGAGCTTCAGGGGGTAAAATATTTCTGTTGCAAAGTAACTCAAAATACTCTACCACATGTTGTGTAGGAACAAATGCTAAGGCAGATAACATTCGTATCCTTAATGCAAATTCGGGGGTCACAGTTGTAATTTAGCTTCAAGCCATTTGTTTGCACATTTCTATAAATACACTGGCAGAAGTGGAAAAAGCATCCTCGAATAATTGTTTGAGGGAACTCAACATTTATGGCATTTACCATTGCAAGCTCAAAGTCTATGAGAAAAGTTTGAGGATTACAAGCAGACTCCAAGTCTTTGATAGCTCTTAAAAGTTGTATATAACTTTGTACAGTTTTGTTTGGAAGAAGTGCATAAACCAATGGAACAGCAGTATGTTCACGTAAGCCATGTATTGTATACAATTGTTCAAATAAAGGTGGTACTGTTTTAAAAGTACCATCTGCATACCAGTTTTTTGAGCTTGAAAGTAAACGTAGGTTATTCCTGGTTGAAAATATTAAAATTCTGTCATTCACCGGCCCAGAATCAAACAGTAAAAAGTCTTCACCATTCTCTGTAGAATTATATTCGCCAAGGAATCTAATGTCCCTCCTGTGAGTAGGAATAGCTGGACCCCGAGTCTCTTTTATTCTATGATTTCTTATGTTTCTTTTCATAGCTTCAACTGAAGGCAGTTGACCTTTCGTTGCTGGTGTTAGATTTAATGAAGCATTAGATACAATATAATGCGGAGAGTCGCATGTGTTTGTAGCGTCTCTTTTAATCTGGTTCATAACTACATTAACTTCAACCTTGGAGCTATCGGCTGCATGGCTGTGCTCGTTGCTTTGTTTGGTAATAATAGTGTTGTTAACAGTTACCACTCGACATGGGCACGAAAGTTTTTTGAAGTTTTCACACTTCCAATAGATTTTATCGTTACGCTGCTTTTCTTTCAGGTAGATGTAGCCATCAACTACAAGTTTTATTTTATTTTTGGTGCTTGTAACAAAGTTATCCGTTCGATCAAATTACCGTTCGACCAAACTTCCTGTCGATCAAATTTGCGTTCGGTCAAACTTCCGGTCGATCAAATTTCCGTTCGACCAAACTTCCGTTCGATCAAAATTCCGGTCGATCAAACTTCTGTCCATCAATTTACCGTCGACGAAATTTCTTTCGACGAAAATTCCGGATACGGATTGGGGCTCATTGTTCTACACGAGGGGTCTCCAAACTTTTCAGCCCGAGGGCCGCATTAGCTATCAAACAGCAGTTCGGGGTCGACTACACACTCGAGGTCCAAATAAAAAAGAATCAAAACAAGTATGAATGGTGAAATTATTTCCTGGATGCCAAAATAGCAGTGATCAGCAGACATTTCTGGATTTAGATTTAATGTCCCTAACATCAGTGACCCGAGATTATCATCGGACAAATTTGTTCTCAAATTGTTCTCCTCGTATTTCGTTCTTGAAAATGTTTGTTCACACAGGCATGTTGTTCCAAAGATTGAAAGGTACATTGATGCAAATGTTTTGAAATTAGGAAAGTCTTCCTTGGGCGAAAACTAGTTAAAAATACACGGTCATTCTTTTAACTTATTCATAAGGAGGTCATTTGCTTGCAATTCAATGACCTCCAGCTGCAGTTCATCTGGACATTTGGGCACATCTGCTTCAAATGGGTTTTGAAAAAGTCTCACTTCTTCTGCCTTTGAATCCAAGTCAGAAAACCGCTGCTGAAAATGCAGCTGGGGGTCTCTGATGATCTCGCATGCAAATGACGTGAAGAACTCCGCTGTTGCTTCAGTCATGAATACCGTCCAGTTCTGAAAGTGTGTAAAGTTGTTGGCCTGTACTTGTTCCAAAAAACAAGACGAGTTTGGATCTGAAGGCCTTTAGGTGGGTGTATAGATCAGAAACTAGATTTCCCTCTCCTTGTAGTTTTAGGTTCAGACTTGTTATGTCTGCATCAAAGACCAATTTCCATACCCACATTTCATCAGACACTAATGGCTGTGGCTTGCCTTTACTTTCCAGGAAGTCACCTATTTCCTTTCTTAACTTTAATACCCTGCTCAGAACTTTCTCACAACTTTGCCATCTTATTGCTGTGTAATATGGTAAATCTTGTGATTCTGTGCCTGTATCTTTAAACAGGTCTCTGAACTGTCTTTGGTTGAGCTAATGTGACCTTATTAAATTAACCCTCTTTACCACAGGAGTCAGTACACTGCTAATGTCCACATATTTAGCACACAAAGCTTTCTGCTGAATGATACAGTGCAGGAATATTGGTTGCAGAATTTGTTTCTCATTACAAAATCTGCTTCACTTATAAAATCAAGCCTTTCCTTATGCCACTTATGTTATTTCCTCCGTCAACAGTCAGGCAACTGAGGATAGTCCAGTCCAAGTTATGATCAGCAAATGTTTTTTCAACTCATTGAATAAATATCCTCTCCGGTAACAGTGTCGTACATGCAATGAAGGGAAGCAAACTCTTGTGTTATGTTCATGTCTTCATCCACACCTCTAACAAACACAAGCAGTTGAGAGGTGGAACAGTTGTCCAGCGATTTATCCATTGCAATTAAAAATTGGTGAAACTTGCTTGCATTTTTCGCTATTTGAGGCACAATGTTTTCACCCATGTCTGCAACACGGCGGGCAAAGCTCCGCCACTAGATGGCGTTATATCATACTCATTGACTGTGAACGGAAGTAGAAAAACTAAACAGCCAATAAGGTTTTACCAAGTCATGATCGGTTAGAAAACATAACGTACTACTGCGCGCCTCTATTTTAATTCGGTAAAAACTTAACGTCTACGTAAGCGGCGTCTGATCTTGGCAGGATACGCGTAAATTTCCGTAATTTTTTTCCGTAGACAAAAGGTTCGGCGGGCCGCATGAGAGGACCTCGCGGGCCACGGCCGTAGTTTGGAGACCCCTGTTCTACACCACTGAAAAAGACTGGAGCGCATTATTGTTCACCACTCCACACGATGGAGCGCATTGTTCTACACCACTGAAAAAGGATGGAGCGCATTGCTCTACATTACTACACATGATGGAGCGCATCGTTCAACAACACTGCACACGATGGAGCGCATTGTTCTACACTACTACACACGATTGAGCGCATTGTTCTACACCACTGCACACTAGGGAGCGCATTGCCCTACACCACTGCACATAAAGGAGCTCATTGTTCTACACCACTGCACATGATGGAGCGCATTGTTCTACACTACTACACACGATTGAGCTCATTGTTCTACACCACTGCACACTAGGGAGCGCATTGTTCTACACCACTACACACGATTGAGCCCATTGTTCTACACCACTGCACGCTATGGAGCGCATTATACTACACCAAAGCACATAAAGAAGTGCATTGTTCTACACCACTGCAGACGGTGTAGTGCATTATACCATTGTTCACGCTTTCCAGGATTATTCCTGAGTAAGTCAGGGGGGGTTTCCCTTCAATTCAACTGCAATTAGCCCACTTAGCTGCCACATCATTTCTATCGTAGGCCTGTTGAGTGGAGAGATAATTGAGTTTCCGTTTAAAATGTGCTCTACTGTTGGCAAATTTTACAATGTTCATTTGTGTAGTCGTGGACTGAAGGTTGGAATATTTTGCCTTCAGACATTCCTTTAATGACCAGCCCCTACCTGCGCGTATGCTGTTTCTCAATTATACAATTAATTTATTGCAACACGTCCTGTCATAATGGGAGCTGCCATACTGGCCATTGGTCTCCTGTCTTTACATCTGGAAGGTAAGTCTTAAATTTAACCGTTCCATTATAAGTAATATTTATATATGGCCTCAAGGTGTTGAGATTATGATTTACACAGTTTCATTCATGTATTGTGCAACACTTTAAGTTAAAACACTGAGAAATGTCAGTCCATAAATAGGCAGTCATGTAAGGACAGCTTACTATCTGCACATGTTCTTCTAATTATTCTAAACTGTTAATACGATGGTAAGGCAAACATTTTGAAGTCCAACTTTATTAAAAGTTCATTTTCCAGCCATTTTATCTCAAGTGACGAGTCAAGTTGTGTCGAGGGAGAATGTAAGTGTCAAACTGACAATCACTTTTCCAAACACACAGCAGGCCACCGAAGCAAGTCTTATTACAATAAGACATGAAATGAAAGACACCAACGAAGATGTTTTATTTCTAAATAAAGGCTTTACTAATCCCAGACTGCCAGTGAAATATAGAAATAGAATCACAACAAACTTGGTTGCTGCAGACAGGAAGTTAGAAATGACTCTGTCTAATGTGGCTGCATCAGATGCTGGGTCCTTTACCTGTTTTGTGGGAACTGGTAATACAGTGATTAGAAACTGTGGTCAGAAACTCATTGTTTTACGTAAGTATCTGAATGTGTTTTGTAAACAAAAGACAAGACAGAGGTGGGAGGTTACAGATTATCATTTGCTTATTTATAGTGTTTAGAACATATATATATATATATATATATATATATATATATAAGAATGAGCTATACTGACATAACGCTAAAAGACAGAAACTATTTGATACGTTCGGATTCTTAAAAATAATTATGGTTATTTTCAATTATTTTACGGAAATAGAAAAATTTACATGCGCAAAAAATATTTTGTATCCGCTTTTATTGAAGCTAAATTTTAAGTATTATTATTATAAATTACAAATAGATTTAAATTAACAACTAAGAAACTATTTTAAGCATTATATGCGAATGTAAAAGTTATGAAAAAAAATATAAATCAAAATTTTATGATCTAAGATTTGCATCTTACTCACGTTTATCGGGAAAACCCAAAAATCTGTTATTCTTAGTGCGTATTTTAGTGCGTTTTTAATATTGCGAAATAAAAATAAAATTAATTTGATCTAAATAATTACGCAAATGACGTCATAGGATGATTGCCTCTTTTAGCCATAGCTCTAAGTTTTTAAAATATATTTTGTAACCGTGTGTGACAAAACTTATAATGTATGTTCCCTTCTTGAAAGTAAAATTAATACATATAATAGATTACTTTGCTAAAATTTTCTAAGATTAAATACAACTTTAGCTTTGTATTTTAACATTTAATAATTGTTTACTTTTATTTTCAAAAAAAAAAAATACTTTTATGAATTTATAAAGTAGTGAAAATTTATCCTTTAAATATACTTTTAATACGAAAATGCCGTTAAATTCCATCAGCGCAGCATCCGAATGGCATTCACTAACGCACTTATCACTCATCCAAATAAGAACAAAGCCTAAGTAAGGTGGTTAAAATACCATGGATGATTTTATTAATTTCCTTAATACTCAGTTAGGGGCGGGGGGGGGGGGGAGAAGAAATATAACATTTTCTTTTGCCCTAGGCAAGTAAGGTGGTTAAAATACCATGGATGATTTTATTAATTTCCTTAATACTCAGTTAGGGGCGGGGGGGGGGGGAGAAGTAATATGACAGTTTCATTTGCCCTAGGCAGCATGCGCAGCGCCTCAGAATGAATTTGACAAATAATTAACCTCATTAGGTACACATTTATGGGATTTAGTACATGGGGTGTGTACAATTTTAGGTGGATAACAATTTTTTGGATGGATGGATGGATGGATGGATGGATGGATGGATGGTAGACAGAACGCTTCCTTGAACATTTGCGGAATATATTTTATTTCGTAAACTATGTTTATTCGTATATAAAAATTATGTATGTATATTATGTCTCGTATGCAATCATATTCCATTTATCCGAATGCGTTGTAACTTTTATGAGTTGTTGTGCATACGCCCGTAAATTTGTCTGAATTATTACACACATTTTACAATATTCCGTTTTGGGACCAAGATCCTAAACTCTTTTTTTCCCCACTGTCATACTGTTCATGAGCTAAATATAATTTCCTTATGTTTTCCTACGCCATTCATCTGATAAAATTTTGGTAAATTGTTATTAACGCCATTGATTTTATTAAAATGAGTAAAACAGAGTAGGGTTAAACCTGAAAAAATAAACGCAACAAAACAGCGAACGTGTCGGCAGAAAGCCTTCGTCAGCGAACAAAACAACATCGGGTCATTTATTCTAGTGATTATCATTAGATTTAATGACTGTTTAAATATATTAATAATAGAAATAGTATCTAGAATATATTAAAAGTGAATATCATTAGATGCAATTTCTGGAATAAATTAAACATAAGTACCATTAGATGTTGTGCGCAGAATAGGGTGACCAAACATCCCGAAAAATAAAACCACATTTAAATAAAACGAAAAAACTTTGTGAAATTAATGAAACGTTCAATTCTGAAGTAGAAAAAAAGCATGCGTCCATCATAATTATAAAATTTTTAATTAACACCTATCCCTATATTAAAAGTCATGCTTTTACGATGAACTATAATTTGAAAACTGATTGCACAAGTTTGATACTTTGACTAACTATTTTAAAATTGTAGACTTTTATGGGTAGGTAAATGTATTTTAATACAGTATCATTAAAGTGGTTAAACTTTTGAAATTGCAAAAAATAAATCATTAACAATACTGATATATGCGAACAATAGGAAGTAAGACTGGAGCGGCCAGTACGATATTTTGTAACCGAATACCATAACAAGATTATCCTTAAATATAGGGATCATCAAATATATCGAGTCAAGCGATTATGTGGATTCTACTGATTGTAATCGGTTCAAGTCACCTGTTACTCTGGTTTGCAAAACTGTTTTAAAAAGGTTTGCGGCTTATTGGACCCGGTTTCACAAGTGAAATGTTGGGTTTAGTAAAAAAAATAATAATACAAATATTTTCGTTACATCATTGTACACACTTTTTTCACACCAGGGATGGTGGGCAATTGACCTCCCCGGGAAGGGGGGGGGGTGTTGCCCTCGCGGAGAGATGGCTGAAATAAACACTGTTTGGAACTTTTTTAACTGTCTTCAGATAAATTATAAATTGCCTCTTCGAAATACTTTTACTCATTTAAAAGAAAAAAAAAAATATAAACAAACCTACAGAATTTATTTTGAAATTGACGATGAAGAAATTATAATATTTTATTTAAAAAAGTAAATTAAAATGAAATTTGAATGATAATGGAAATGATATTTTACAAAAGGGTGTTTTAAAACAAAATATTAAAATTTATTTTTGCACTTAAGTTTTCTACTGTATTTTCATATAAAATTTAAAAAATGTAAAATAAAAAGTTAAAAAATGCGTGCACATAGGAGGGGCACATTGGTTTATCATTCGGATTTTAAAAAGAGAAAAGCAGTTGGAAATTTAATAAAAATAATTTAAGCATTGTTTTAAAAAAAGTGTGTTATTCATTTAATGTACTTTTAAAGAAAAGCCAAACGCTTTAGCTTTAACAGATAATTGGTGAAACGTGCGCAGCTCCAATGTGCTCATTCCCATCTTAATTTTTGGTTAAAACACTATCAATTTTTAAAAAAAATTATTTTTTATCTACCTCATCATGCATGGACCCCAGTACATTACAAATTATGCTAACAACTGTATTTTTAAAGCATAAGGCCATCATACACTTTATAAATAATATTAAATCCTTACTTTAAAATTCATGCTTTTATTATGAAATATGATTTGAAAACAGATGCCACATGTATTATACTTAGCAAGGCTACTGCCTCCCCCCCCCCCCCCCCCCCCCCCCCAAACCTCCAAACCTTAAGAGATGTTTGAAAGTAGCACTGGATGGGGCATCTCTAGATGCAGATTTAACACGGGCTTTTCTGGCATGTCTTTCATGCTCTACTGCCGCTGATCTGTTGGCTTAGTGTTTTAAGGAACCTTTGTGTAGAGAGGAACCTCATGATACTGTATCACTTGACCATTCTCTCCATGTGTCCGTTTCTATATCGAGCGTTTCAATGAGACGTTCAGCTTGTCTCACAAGCGTTTCTTCTGACCACCAGCAAACCACCTTCCATGTCCCAGCTCACCGTAGCGTCTTTCTTAAACCATCAGCAAACCACCTTCCATGTCCCAGCTCATCGTAGCGTCTTTCTTAAACCATCAGCAAACCACCTTCCATGTCCAAGCTCACCGTAGCGTCTTTCTTAAACCATCAGCAAACCACCTTCCATGACCCAGCTCACCGTAGCGTCTTTCTTAAACCATCAGCAAACCACCTTCCATGTCCCAGCTCACCTTAGCGTCTTTCTTAAACCATCAGCAAACCACCTTCCATGTCCCAGCTCACCTTAGCGTCTTTCTTAAACCATCAGCAAACCACCTTCCATGTCCCAGCTCACCGTAGCGTCTTTCTTAAACCATCAGCAAACCACCTTCCATGTCCCAGCTCACCGTAGCGTTTTTCTTAAACCATCAGCAAACCACCTTCCATGTCCCAGCTCACCGTAGCGTCTTTCTTAAACCATCAGAACTGATCTATTCGTTTTTTATTTTTATGTACACTTTTAAGTTGTTACATCCCTGCTTTGCCAATGGTGACCGTTAGTTTCTTAAAAAAATAATTAACATCTGGAAAGACACTTTCTAGGCTGTCTTTTTAATTTGCATTGTATTTTTAAAGGTGAGATGAATGTGTCCTGATCTTATCAATTTTGGAAAAGAACAAAAATTCGTCTTTTTTGTTTTGTTTCTTAACTTTATGGTGCCCCAAACACGTGCTTAGTCTTTTTAAAGTTAAATAGGGTCTTGGCAGTATAGTTACTACAATGTTAACTCTGGTTGGATTCTGTTGTATCAATTGCTGTGTCTTTTTGAGACATTAGAGACATTAGCGTTTTGCATTATATTTAACCATAAAGATATAATTTCTAGTACTATGTTGACATTTTCCCGTGTCACACTTGAGAGTTGGTGGAGTCTGGCTGACCGCATCTACCCGGAAACCCATTGTGGCTTTCGAAGCGGTCGTTCAACTATAGACGTAATATTCTCGTTACGCCAGTTGCAGGAGAAGCGTTGTGAACAGCATAGGCCTCTTCCTATTGCTTTCATAGATCTCATCTTGGTTACCCGGAGTGGCCTGCTCAGTATTTGCCATTGCATATGTTGTCCCCACCACTCCTGACAATCATACAGTCTTTTCTCAAAAACATTCGCAGCAAGGTGTCTATGGTGCGGTATCTGAGGCGTTCCCAGTCAGCAGTGGAATAAAAGAAAGGTTGTGTACTTAGAACGCTCCTATATTGCCGTGGAGTGTGGACAACATAAGCCAGTAATGTGCAGATACCGGAGGGCAATACGTCATTCATGGACTAAATTAGTCTGAAAATCAGTCGAGGCTCAATCCCAAATAAAAGACAAAATCGCGGACCAAAACTGCAAGGACCTTCATGTGTTTGTTCACGTTAAGCTATTTTGAGATATTTTTATATTTAAATAAGTGAAATTGTCTTTGAGATGAAGTAAATAGAAAGATTTTGGATCCCCCATTGATATGTAGGAAAAATCTCTTAATTGCGTAGTATTAAAATTTTCTCTAAAAGATGTAGACATGCCAATATACTAAGGTACTTCCGGCAAGATATACGACATTGAAACATTCACGAGGGTTCCGAAGAAATCAATTATTGAACTGATACAAACGGCCACACATAACGAGTTCTTATTGTTGTCCCCGTCTGAAAGCTCGCGAGGAAATAAAGCGGTTGGCGAGATGTTTTTGTAACCTGCCACAGGGGGCAACTTCCATGGTTGTGTCTTAGGGTTTGGTTTGTAGCACACACTGCCACAGGGGGCAACTTCCATGGTTGTGTATTAGGGTTTGGTTTGTAGCACACACTGCCACAGGGGGCAACTTCCATGGTTGTGTATTAGGGTTTGATTTGTAGCACACACTGCCACAGGGGGGCAACTTCCATGGTTTTGTCTTAGGGTTTGGTTTGTGGCACATACTTCCACATATAATTAATTTGTAAATTATTATATTTATGTTAGTCTTATGTTTAGGGTCGGATTTTTAATTTGGTCACCAGAAGATCTAATTCTACTTGATTGACATTGGAATAAATACGCGCAGGCAGCTAATGGTATCTTTTAACTGGTTGATCTCCATTAGGTAAACCCAACCCACCTACTATAAATGTATTGAGTCCTCCACTAGAAGGTCAGACACTGAAGCTTGAATGTCAACCAAACTCTCTTAGTTTACCAGCTGACCACGGACTAGCATCTGACATAGTCTGGCAAGATAACCAAGGACAATTTATTGGTATACCAGGAGGAGACAGCAGGGTAAGATCTCTTCATGTTTTACATCAGGTTTAAATATATTAGATATGTATGATTACTAAATACTAGGTCTATGTGTATACTATATATTAGGTCTGTATATATACTATATATAAGGTCTATATGTATACTATATACTAGGTCTGTATGTATACTATATACAGGTCTGTATGTATATTATATTCTGTGTCTATATTTATATTCTATATTTGTTCTGTACGTATACCATATACTTTGTCTGTATGTATATTCTATATTTGTTCGGCATGTGTACTATATACTTTGTCTGTACGTATACTAGTGATAAAGATTTTGATTTAATGTACATTGTTGTCATAAATATTAAGTCCTGATGATCTCAGGTGCACAATTAACAGTTCTGTTCTGTCAGCATGAGTTGTAATAAAAACCAGATTATGAGCAATATTATTATCTGATTTTGTTTCTCCAAATAAACTCTCATCGTTTTGTTTTTTAATTTTTCTTAATGATGAATTAATTTATTAAAAAGTATATTTCAAAATGGGTTCTATTGTTAAAAAATTAACTAATCATAAAAATGGTTGGCCTGCGATAAAACTTAAAATAGATTAATTAGACACGAACAAATTTGTTTCAATATAACAATATATGTTAAGCTTTAATAATAATTTCACATAATACACAATTAGCGTTTCGGCACATGCCTTCATCAGTACAAACAAACAAAACACATTTAAATAAGTATAAATTAAATGTACATAATATACATATATCCTTCCTAAAAAAGGAGAAAAAATAGGAGTGGCCGCAAAAATCCAGACAGAAATAAAGTTAAAAGGAATGGAAAGGAAGTGACTTGGATTAAAATGTAAAAAACAAAACAGGAAAACGACATGGCCGTTACGTAATATAGTGGATTTGGTTTATCCCTTATGGAGTCAACGTAATAAATCTTGTTATCAATTTTTCTCCATATAGATCATATCCAGCGTGTTACTAGCATACAGTATACAGGTAACCGCGATTCTAACATTCCATGATGGATAGTGCTATTGAAATGTTTCAAGACCGGAAAGAGAGACTTTTTATTTATGTTATAGAGGTGTTCTCTAAACCGGTCTCCAAGGCGACGACCTGTCTCTCCTACGTATAATTTACCGCGCTTGTTATTTTACAAAGGATGGTGTAAATCATGTGCTACTTGTGCAGGTAAAGCCATCTTTTATGCTGAATCTTTCCTGAAGGAAAGTGATCTTATCAACTTCAATCACGTAAGGACATGTGTTACAATGGCTATGGTTGCAACTTTTGGTGCCTTTATGTGCTTTAATAGGTCGCTTCTAACTAGCATGTCCCTAAGGTTCTTGTCCCTCCGGAAAGCGAAAAGTGGAGGCTTCTGAAAATCTCATTGGTGACAGGGTCTGCTATAAGAATTTATGTTTTTTTCACAAACAGTACGCGAGCTTTAAGGGCATGTCGAGGAAATTTTAAAATTGTTGTTCACTTGTTTGTTGCTTTTTAAAAAAAAAAGTTAGCTGAGTTTTATTTTGACATTGCAGTTTAACATGGATGCTCAAGGTAATCTTGAGGTGCGTGATATTCAACGCACAGACAGAGGACGTAGATTTGCTTGTACCTCCACGGACAAAACTCCGGGAGTGTCCATAGAACCTTTGGCGTCAAATCCAAGTCCTTTCTATGAAGTGATACCTGAATGTAAGTTTTTTTTAAATTTAAATGACTATGTCTGCTTTTATCTAAAGCCATTAGTTAACTTTTCAAACATTAGCAACAATGTTTTTTTAGTTCATCTGATTAATCACACAATCATGGCGAGCATAAATCTGAATAGTGGCCCTATTTGTGTATCAACCCAATGTGTTAACTTTAAAGGGTAAGATATGTAGACATATTATTTTTATTGTTAATCGAGGATGAGAATTTCATATAACATTCTATGCAGAAATTTAGTACTATTTTTCTGTGTGATAAATTTTGTTGGTAGATTTGTGTCATAATAGTAGCATGTCAGCCTCATAACCAGGAAGTTTGGGTTTAAATGTCCAGGATATCCACTAGCTGAGGCATATAAATGATTTGATGAGAATTAACAAATGAGTCATTCTTGAGCAGTTTGAAAATTGGACAGAGTACTGTTAACAAAATGCATCAGTAAACATGGAAACATCATGTCAACATTGTTGTAACATGTAAAGACTCGAGTTCAGAATTTAAATCCTTTGGTTGAAAGTTATAAAATAAATGGTAAATCTTAATATAGACCCAACAAAACTTTCCTCCGTGCAAGGGATATTAACAAAATTTTCTTTCCCTTATTTATTAGTTGAAAAGTGATCTATGTGTTGTTTTACCAAGAAGCCCGCTATAGTTATATGGGTAAGACGGAAGAAGGCTATCCTATAGGTTCTGTGAACATCTTCGGTGTATTGAACAAAATAAGCCATCCCTGGTCTTATCCCATTTCGACAGAGGTGAACACAAGGGCATATCAGATGTATTAATCACGGTTCGTATTTCTTGCACCAATACACCAGCGATAGTGAAGAATAAATACTACTTACGAGAAATCTTTGCTGAAATTTATGTTTTATTATCAATTCTGAATTTTCAGTCAAACCCCTGGTTAGTGACATGATCTTGACACCACCATTTGAAAACGATGCCCAGATAAGGAAAAGGGTCTCAGAGCAGCTCAATTACAAGTGTGACATTTCCTGTTTACCAGCTTGTTATGTCCAGTGGACTTATAAATCGTATACCACCCAGGGGTAAGTTGTGTTATTGTAAATAAATGAACTAGTGTGTAATGCTATTATTTGTTGAGTCATTTTTATGACTTTCCCAATAACTAAAATTGTTTTTGATATTTTGTAAGGTTTGAGCCAGTTCCAAATCTTGAGGATGCCAAGATATTAAAAAAGTCAGTAACTCGTATTGATGAAGGAACATATCGTTGTAAAGCATCAAACAAACATGGAGAAGTTCATAAGGATTTCGAACTACAATTGCTTTGTAAGTTGAGATTAGAGAACTATTTTCTTTGGTACAAATTATCTACACTTAACAAAGTAGCCCTTGCAACCAGTGAAATATCCCTCATCAACACCAGGCACAGAAACATTGCAAATCCCATCTACATGCATAGGCGGCAAAATGATCAATAAATTGATCGTATGCCCTTAAGATATGGAAGAAGAAGATACGTCTGAAACATTCAAGTCTTTGACAGCGAAGTTAAACCATTTGTTTTGAAGTGTTGTGAGATGAAAACACTTGTATGCGGTGTCTAGAACATTTAATACTTTCCAAAACCAACTCAAAAAAAAAAAATATTTCACGGGATTTATTGGGGTTGTTGGTTGATGAAGTTTTCAGATGAGGAGATTTGAAAACTTAAATTCACATGCTTCCACCATTGTTGTATGGGTGGGCTTATGAGTCAGTTAGATACACATCATGCTTTTCTAGTAAAAACAATTGAGGGGTGTGGGGTGGCTTGTTAATGAAAGAGCTTAGGATGAGTATACATTGTAATAATTTTTTTTAATCTCATAAATATAAGAACAAATTAAAAATGATTTACTATAACATCATTTACCGCTGGTGAAAATCCCTGTTAGAGGGCGTCTGACGTCACTCTGTGGTGGGAAGGGTTGTTTTTCACGATCCCTTCCTAAAACTACGAATAATACTGCCATGGCTTTTGTCGCGACATCTCCATGCAAACCCATCTGAAAAACCCGATTGTGCACACAATTTCATGCCCTTCTTACAATTAGGACATTCGCCCTGAGTAAATTTACCCCACAAATTTATATAAAAATAACCAAATATACCAAAAAGTTTTTTTTTTTCTTTTTTGCTATTTTTCATTTTAAAAAAAGTTTGCAATTTCTTTAAATTTATCATTTTTTCTTGAAACTCACTTTTAAAAATTCTAGATATTTGCGCATTTTCGCTTTTTTTTAAAAATAAAATTTAACCAAATTTTCAAGTAGAATCGCCCCAACCGTTCACTTTTTCACAACACGTGGCTTTGCACTACTTTTTTATTTTTTTAATTGACCGCCATCTTGGTTGACATGGTCCGTGACCTTCTCACGGCGGGACCTTCTCACGGATCATGTCAACAAAGATGGCAGCCATGATGGGGAAACCCCGGGCATCGTCCTGAAAATTGACCAGCCCTACGTTGAACCCAGCATCATCATCAGTGGACAGCGTCTCAACCCGGTGGATTCATTTACTTACTTGGGCACCATCCTCTTCAGATCTGTCGTCATGGATGATGAAATGAATGGCAGACTCGCAAAAGCTAGTGCCCTATTTGGCAGGCTCCGCAGCACTGTTTGGGACAGGAGATGTATCAGACGAGAAACGAAGATCAAGATCTATAGCGCAGCAGTCCTCTCGACATTGCTCTGTGGATGTGAAACGTGGACAGTCTACCAACATCACGCCAAGAAACTGAATCATTTTCATACAACCTGCCTCAGTAAACTGCTTGACATCAGGTGGCAAGACAAAGTTCTGACACAGAGGTCCTCGCTAGAGAAAACCTACCCAGTATTTTCACCACCCTGATGCAATCTCAACTCCGTTGGATGGGAAACGTAGCCCACAGGATCCCAAAACAGATATTCTTCGGAGAACTTTCTATAGGCAAGCGCTCCCAAGGAGGTCAAGAAAAGCGTTACAAAAACTCACTGAAAACGGCACTAAAGGCCTTCAGCATCAACCCTACTCAATGGGTTCAGACAGCCCAGGACAGAGCCAGGTGGAGAGCAGCTGTCAAGAAGGGGGATAAATCCCATGAAGCTAATAGGATAACAACAGCTGAGACACGCAGGCTTGCCCGACAGAGCAACATTAGGTCACCGTCTGCAGCAACTATCCTCTGCCCGCGGTGCCAGAGAGTATTCCGAGCACGGATCGGCCTAGCAAGCCACCTCCGAGCTCACCGTAACTCATCCTTTCCTAACCGGATGACGTGATGGTCCTAGTCGATTCGGCGGACAAACAACAAGAACAACAACGACAAGAATTAGAAGTTCAGGATGACTTTCCAAGCTCTTAAGCAGATTAAAGCAAATTTACTAAATGTCAGTTGCATAGCTAGGGTTGTGCGGTGGGGGTGGGTGGCAATGGGTGACACCATCTCAGGGGGGAACACCAAACTGAGAAATTGAGAGAACATTTTCCTTCTTTGCTACATCCACTCATCGATGGGATGTTGTAATTGAACACACTGGAATGTCTGTTAAAGACTGCCAACTACACGTCTGAGTGATCATCAGACATAGTCTTAGATCGATAGACGATATGGAAAAAGATCTACAGCAGCTTTGAATCCAAGCAGTGAAACGTGTCATCTGGGTCTGAGTGGGAGGAAGTGGTGAGGGAGGCCAAAGCTCTTCACGGAATTTAGCGCCTTTGGGAAAGGTGGATTGTGTTTAAACATCCATGAATAAAAAATGTATTATGTAATAAAGAAAAGCAACACACAGAGAAATTACTATTATTATTATTATTTTTTTAAACATAGAAATACCTATGATCACTTGGCCTCACATTCAATATACGTATTTTTCGTCCCATTTCCGTTGAGTTAGAGATAGGCTTGTGTGACTTATTATATCTGAATATAATATCAGTTCATCTTTTAGTAATAAAAATAACTCTTTGGTCTATTGTTTTCGCCCAGGTCCACCTCATGCTGCCACCAACCTGACGTCAGTAGAGGCCAGACATGACTCTGTCAAGTTGTTATGGATTCCTGGTTTTAATGGAGGAGAAGTGCAAACATTCTCTGTAGAGTTTCGTCCCTTTAGTCCAACAGTATGTCATTTATATAATACTTTCTTTAAAGTTACGCCCCTTTAGTCCAACCGTTTGTTATTTATATAATACTTTCTGTAAAGTTACGTCCCTTTAGTCAAACAGTTTGTCATTTATATAATATTCTCAGTAGCACCAGGACCCTGTAGTACAGTGTTTCCCAATCTTGTATATGAAATATAGAAAGGCAGACGTACGAAAATAATCATTTTGGCCTCCAAATCTATTTTCCATCAATGATTAAAGAACCAAATAAACCAACTGATTACAGCGTATGTCTTTCAGACGGAATCGCCTTGGAGGCTGGCGCTGTCTGGTGTTGAAGATTTAAACTTAAATAATACGTGGACTGAAGCTGTCGTCACACAACTGAGTGCCAGCACAGATTATGAAATGAGGGTGGTTTCTATCAATAGACTTGGTTGAAGTCAGGTCTGACATTGTAAGGATACACACTGCAGGTAGGAAATATCAGATTAATCGGTTACACACTACAGGTAGGTGAAATTAGATCAAATTTAAGCCAAACTATAGAGAAATCTGTCATTAGCGTCATATAATTATTATTTTATTCATTCAACATTTGTTTTTTAAAAATCTTAAGCAAGACGAGTTTGCGTCATCCATTTTGTGCTATTCGCGCGACTCGTGCTAGCTGCCTTAAAGTCCAAAATGAGCTTGGGAAAAACCTGAAACTGACTTAGATAAATCGCAAAGCGACTCTTCTGGTGACTGAGACACATACGAATATGAAACAACATCGGCTGCAGTCGTGAATGATTACCTACACAGCTCCAGTTTCAAACAATGTAAGTCGAGCTCTCAACACAAATAGGCCAATAAAATTAACATTTATAAATTATCTGAACAACAAAATAAATTGTGCAATTAACTAAAAGGATCCTAGTTGTAGTCTTAAAATGTTGCAATAATAATTTTCGTTTTCAATCTTTTTTGGGCTTAAAAATAAAATCAAGAGTTTCTTTACATTAAACGCCTGCTTTGATCTTGTGTTGCTGATGTTGTTTTTGTGTTTTACTCTAATGAGCAAATTAATGGAAGTTATTAATTATGTTATTAAAATATGTTTATTACGTGTATTTGTTTTCTCTAATCAGGGTCGATAATACATTGACACTTGACTTGAATTCTGGAGAAAAAAAAACATAAAGATTTTGAGCAGGGTGCCCCTTTGGCCATACCTAAATGTATCCTTGAAGGATAATTTGATCTCCATATTCTGGATTCTGAATAGGAGGCAACAAGAAATAAGATACTACAACTACAAGCTCCAGTTAAGGAATATTTTATTTTATAATTGTATTACTAAAGAATCATATATAGGCTATAGGCATATTATTTAGGATTTTATGCTTGATAATTGTTTTTTTCCCCAAAAAGTAACTTTTATCTCCGTATTATTACATAATTATTTACATTATTCTAGTTGTTATTCTAGTGTTATATCTGTGTTAAATCAATAATATCCTGCTTTTATGTCATGCTAACCTGCAATTTACAAATAAAATATTTATCGTCCACAGGAACTTTCTTCACTCTTTTCTGTCAAGAGATTATGTTACACATTTCTGACTACACCAATGCTATTGACAACCACACGAGTGAAGAAAAAACGCGCCTCTACACTAACTAGAAGGAAATAACACCTACAGAACTCTACATTTGTTTTTCTGCTTAATTCAATACCCGGGTTTACTGAATCAATAATAAAGAGCACCAGACTGTAATTAAATGTTTGAAATGTGATAAACATTTCTGAACTAAGGAAAATAAATTATTATTTTGTAGAACATCCCCTAAGCTTAGAAGACTCTAAGTCAACGTTTTTTTTCTTTTTAAAGCCTGATTAAGTCATGTATGCTCTAACTTTAGTATGATTATCTTTTTAATTATTTTTTTGTTCATTGAAATTTCAATAATTTAAAAAGAAATTTATTCAATTTAGTTTGTTATAATGTATTTAAATGAATTCATATTATATATGAACTTATATTTAAAAAATATGCCTTAAACTTTGTATTTACTTAATTCTGAATAACATGTTCATTCGTCTAAACATAACCACAAGATCAGCATTTACCGACGTTTCACAAAAATAAATAAAAATCCATTGTTTGCATTTGTAAAATTATTTTTTGTTATTGTGTATATTATAGTGCAGTATTAGATAACAATAAATGTTAAACTACTTTTCAAATAGATTTTTCCCCTTCTTATGCAATGTTGTTTAAATGTAAAGTCATTTTCACATATCAAGCATTATTTGAAAAAAAAAACCCAATCATTTTCAAGCACATTTATAACATATGAATCTCCATTTGTTTCTGAACAATTAAATATGTAACATGATGTGTGTAAATTATTTACTCTTTTTATGTTATCCTATTATGTGAGATGACTTAAAATTAAAAAGAACACAAAAACCACTGGACTGCACAGAGTTCATGGAATACAAATTACAGTCAGGTAAGATTAGATTTATGGAATACAAATTACAGGCAGGTAAGATTAGAATAGTGGGATACAAACCTCAGCTAGGTAAGCTTTTATTATTTGAATACCTACTACAGGTATATAAGCCAGAACCCTGGGTGGATATGACTAGGTAACCTTGGAATGCGACTTACCTAAGTGAAACTCTGAATTCAAACCAGGAGATAGAGTTCCATAAGCAGTATGACATTGTCACAATGAAAATTCTGACAACTCCTTTGACACTACTGGTGCAAAGCTGTATCATCCACAAATGCTGTTCCTTCGGGTTATTCAGATGTATGGAGAGAGGTGATTTGCTGTCTAGGGAACCAGCCTGTTCTCCGAAAGAAATAGACAGGCCTTGTAATTTCATCATGCTAAAACTACACCATCATCACATTGTGACAGATGGATGCCAAAAAAAAAAATGCATGAAAATAAATGTAACAGCATTGCTTTATTAAACAAAGCACAAGTCTCAGTGCTGGTGCACTTGATGGGATAGACAACTTTATAATGATCACCATCTCAATTATTACCGTTGTTATCATCTGACTCTGCTCCCGAAGATGCACCATCATACCCTGCACCTACTGCACAAGAAAATTTCGTACCAGAATCGGCCTCATTAGCCATCTGCGCACCCACAGACAGAACTAGCACAAAACTGATGATTAAAGTGGTCATAGTCGACTCCCGACAGACGAACAACAACATCATCTATATGATAAATTATGGTGAGTTTCAAAAACAATTATTTATTATAATTTTAAGATCAAATTTATTCATTACAAAAATAATGGATAGTAAATAGAATGTTGTAATTTTTTGCAGTAATATACGACTCTTGATAGAAAAAAGATAGCAGCCATATCTTTGCAATTTAGTAAAACTTCACCGAGCTGCTAATTTTACTTTAATTTACCCTAATTTTAATTTTAAACATATTTAGTGATTTATTTAATTTCATGAATAGAAGCTGTTCAAAAGGAGACTAAAGACCACAAGTGGAAATGAAAATGTTTACAATGAAGTTATTTAAAAAGATGAAAAAAGGAATTTTAATAACGCTAAAATAGGATAAGATTCTTATATTGATGCAAACAAATGGAAATGTTTTATGATTGCATTGTACATTTTCAGCACATAAATAAAACACTTTGAACACAAGACATTTATAATAAATTATTTCACTATAAACCATTCAGTGAGTTCTCTTAGCCATATCTGGGGCTTATTTGTTCTCATTAAGATGTGTGACTTCAGGGGGAGCACGCTGGTAAATTCATACAGATTGGGGAACTAAAGAATATGTATATCTTTCAGTCCTTACCCTGATGGAAATAATTCGTCCCGAACGGGCCGATCCTAAGTATCTGTGATGAAAATCTAAAAACAATTTTTAATGTATTAATTTAATCTGATTTTTTCTGCCATGTTATTTTTTGCTATTTTATTCTTTATCTGAGTTAGCACAAACTCTCTAGACTAAAAGGTTTACTGACTTTAATCATTAGATGTTGCCTTAATTTTTTTAATTGTGCCTAGTCGGCCCAGTGACAAGTGCATGTTGTGCATGGAAAAAAAGGTGCAATGGTAACTACAAATTTTAAAAGTTAAAATCCCAAAATAAAAACTGACCCTTTTGCCTTCTGTATTATAGAAGTTATTTATCAGTGCATAAATTGGCAAATTTTGTAGTTTTTTGTTTGTCTTTGTAGGAACTTGTACCCACTCTGTTTCTGTTTTACCTTTTACTTATTCAATAGTTGGATATGTTCTGTAAAATTTAAATTACATTTATGCAATTTAAGATTTTGTTGTACTGGCATCAGCTGAATCATCTGAACTTTGTCTTTTGTCTTTTAATTAAATCTAAACTATAATGTTTTATTGACACAAATTGTTTTTTTTTTTTTTAAAACATGTTCATTTAGCTGAACAATAAAGGGACATCACTTTGGTAAATAAGAAATTGAATGCAATAAAACTATTTTAAATTATATTGTGATCCATGTACATCGACCCATAAGCCATAAGATAAGTTATAAACCACTGTCAGCCAATCAGCCATAACTTAGATTTTCCTCGCTAGTGCGAGGGACCTGCTCCTAATGTGAGTACTTCTTCTATTGCCAACAGGATTAAACATGGTCGTCATTATAGTTTGCTTGTTATCAGGATTTGTACTACAAGAGATGACGAATGGAACACAGGGATTTAGTGAAAAATAGTGTTTTAATGTGCCGTGAAAAAACAAACTGTTAGAACCTGTCCTTCATTTAAGAATATCTGAGAAAAATGTATAATTTTTCAGCCCATTATGACAAGTATCAAGACTACATGGACGTTGTGGAGCCTCCCAAGGAAACTTTCAAAAGTGAGTGCATTTTTTGTAACAGACATTTTAAAAATGATAAAACATTATTTTTAAATTTGGAGATTACAGAGCAGTGGTTCTAAAATTTGGTGAGAACTGAACAATAGAGTGGATTTTGAAATATATTTAAATTAATTTTCCCTTTATACTTGGAATTAGTGGATACTGGGAACATAGATAAATAAAATTTTGACAATTTGTAAACAAACTTTCAACAGGGTGTGTTGTAAAATAATGGTGTCCAATCTGTTACATACCTTTTTTAAAAATAGTGTTCTATGCATGCATTTTTTAATTTTAAAAAACATTTTTTTGTTGTTTTTTTTTGTTTATTTTTTATTTTTTTGTTTTTTTGTGTTTCAAAGCGTATTTTTAAAATGAGATGATCTACAATGCAATAGAAACCAAAAATATGTTTTTTTAAAAGAAATGTGATTGATATTAAAATCCACAATGTAAAACAGTTTTGAGTTGAGTTTGACAATATTCTCTTTCCTTAGATTCTAAGCACAAGTTCAAACTACCATTACTTCAGATTAAAAGAAAGAAATTAAAAAAAACAAAAAGAAGGCAAGTCTTGTTCCAATGAATTAATTTATATTTATGAAGAATTACCCACAACCCCCCTTTCCCCCCCCCCCAGCTTTATTATTGGATTTACACACACAATATGATAATAGGGAAATGTTTATAGATTCACAAATTGCATTAAAAATTATAAATTTTTCATCATTTAGTTAGGTATTTATTACATAGTGCATTGGTTTTCAAAACTTATGTTCATTCGTAAATGACATAAAAATTATAAATCTTATATAATTTAAGTTGGTGTTGTCGTGTACTAAAAATGACGTGGCAAGTAATGGCGGTGGGCCAGTGGCAGAGCGGGAACTTTCCATCTACTAAAGTTAATCCACAAAACATGTATTGAGCTTTATAAGAATCCCAATTAATGTTAAGCTCTTGGAATTTTATTTTGCTTGCCCATTGAACAAAGAGCTACAGCCATGCATAGAGACCTAACGAATTATTATTTTTTATTGGATTGATTTTCAAATGTATGAAGGGGAATGAAAAAAAAAGTTTATTTTTAGATGGAGAATGGATGAGTGATACAACTTTCAATACAGTTCAATGACCTGAATTTCACCACTGCTATATGAATGTAACTATTTTTATTTTATTTATACAGACCCCAGCTACGTCAATAAAGACGTAATCAACCGAGTATCACAAGAGCATAAACGTAAGTTTACGTCAAGCTCGTAGATGGTTCTAAGCAGTCGGAAAATAAAAATACAACTTTTCAAAAAATAGATCACCTTAGAGCTGTGCTATTTCTACCCCGGCTTTACCTTGGTACAGATTCAAACTGTACAATGGAAACTGTACCCAGCCTGGCTTTACCTTGGTATAGATTCAAACTGTACAATGGAAACTGTACCCACCCTGGCTTTACCTTGGTATAGATTCAAACTGTACAGTGGAAACTGTACCCACCATGGCTTTACATTGGTATAGATTCAAACTGTACAATGGAAACTGTACCAACCATGGCTTTACCTTGGTATAGATTCAAACTGTACAATGGAAACTGTACCCCTCCTGGCTTTACATTGGTATAGATTCAAAGGTTAAAATGGAAACTTTACCCACCTGAAATGAACAATCCTGAGGATAATGCCTTACATGTGCTTATCTCAGTCAGTCTTTTATTCACACTTTATGTTTTAAACATACACCAAAAAGGCATGGTAGAAAAATGTCTCATGTGTGTTCTGAATTAAAGACATCACACAAAAAAACTAATTCTATCACACATTATAAGTGATGGAAGCATTGGGGTGTTCAGATGTGATCATTAAAACATTGCATCATGTACAATACAGGTAAAGAAATGCAAGTTAAGCAAGGTAGGACTGTTTGAACTCTCCGTGTAGGACTGCCAGAGGACTCCGTGTAGGACAGCCAGAGGACTCCGTGTGGGACTGCCAGAGGACTCCATGTAGGACAGCTAGAGGACTCCGTGTGGGACTGCCAGAGGACTCCGTGTGGGACTGCCAGAGGACTCCGTGTAGGACTGCCAGAGGACTCCATGTAGGACAGCCAGAGGACTCCATGTAGGACTGCCAGAGGACTCCGTGTAGGACTGCCAGAGGACCCCATGTAGGACTGCCAGAGTTCTCTGTGTAGGACTGCCAGAGGACTCCATGTAGGACTGTCAGAAGACTCCATGACAAAATCATTTCATATATATGCCGCATTATCTTCCTCTAATAACATACTGTACTCTCACTTCAAGTTTTGAAATGAAATGCCAGAGGAGAGACTTGCACAAAATTATAATCTAAGAATAAATTTGTCTACAAAGTAATATTATTCACAAGTTGAAATGTGTGGGACCTACAAAAGTTGAAATGTGGGGACCTACAAAAGTTGAAATGTGTGGGTCCTACAAAAGTTGAAATGTATGGGACCTACAAAAGTTGAAATGTGTGGGACCTACAAAAGTTGAAATGTGTGGGACCTACAAAAGTTGAAATGTGTGGGACCCACAAAGTTGAAATGTTTGGGACCTACAAAAGTTGAAATGTGTGGGACATACAAAAGTTGAAATGTGTGGGGCCCACAAAGTTGAAATGTTTGGGACCCACACAAGTTGAAATGTGTGGGACCTACAAAAGTTGAAATGTGTGGGACCCACAAAAGTTGAAATGTGTGGGACCTACAAAAGTTGAAATGTGTGGGACCTACAAAAGTTGAAATGTGTGGGACCTACAAAAGTTGAAATGTGTGGGACCAACAAAAGTTGAAATGTAACAAACCTAAAATAGTTTAAAAGTATGAGAATTACACAAAAAAACAGACCAAAAAAAAAAAAAAGATGAAATGAAAGCCTATATGCGTAATATGCATATTAACATATGTTTATGCAGTCAACATATGTCTATTCTTTTAAAAGATATATTTTTTCAATATTTAATGGTCTCATTAAATCTGAATATTGCACCAAGTAGTTTAAACAAGTTTATAAAACAAAAGGTGACAGGTTCATGATTAACCCTAGATAAAACATTGTCTTAATAAGTTACATTTGATGACGTAATTCTATCCTAAATAAATAGTGTAACCAAATATGTTAATCTTGAACCAAAAGAGACAGCAATGTTTTTTAAAAAAGCTAAACATATCGCGTTACACTATTTATTTGCTTCAGACGGCTTGAATGCAGTCCCCTATGTATGATATGGTCAATTTCATTCTGCTCGTTTGAGTACTAATAAATTCATGTGCCTTGACGGCACCTGCTCATTATGCAAAGACATTAAATGTGCTCACTATACACTGAGAACTGGACGTTTGAGAACTGGATGTATGAGAACTGGACACATAAGAACTGGACGTATGAGAACTGGACATATGAGAACTGGACATATGGGAACTGGACATATGAGAACTGGATGTATGAGAACTGGACACTTAAGAACTTGACGTATGAGAACTGGACATATGAGAACTGGACGTATGAGAACTGGACATATGAGAACTGGACATATGGGAACTGGACATATGAGAACTGGATGTATGAGAACTGGACACATAAGAATTGGACGTATGAGAACTGGACATATGAGAACTGGAGATATGGGAACTGGACATATGAGAACTGGATGTATGAGAAATGGACACTTAAGAACTGGACATATGGGAACTGGACATATGAGAACTGGACGTATGAGAACTGGATGTATGAGAACTGGACACTTAAGAACTGGACGTATGAGCACTGGACACATGAGAACTGGACATATGAGAAGTGGACATATGAGAACTGGACAAATGGGAACTGGACATATGAGAACTGGACATATGAGAACTGGACATATGAGAAGTGGACATATGAGAACTGGACATATGGGAACTGGACATATGAGAACTGGACATATGAGAACTGGACATATGAGAACTGGACACATAAGAACTGGACGTATGAGAACTAGACATATGAGTACTGGACATATGAGAACTGGACACATAAAAACTGGACGTATGAGAACTTGAAATATGAGAACTGGACATATCAGAACTGGACATATGAGAACTGGACATATGATAACTGGACACATAAGAACAATGACGTATGAGAACTCGACATATGAGAACTGGACATATGAGAACTGGACATATCAGAACTGGACATATGAGAACTGGGCATATGGGAACTTGAATATGAGAATTGGATATATGAGAAGTGGACACATAAGAACTGGATTATGAGAACTGGACATATGAGAATTGGACATATGAGAAGTGGACACATAAGAACTTGATGTATGAGAACTGGACATATGAGAACTGGACGTTTGAGAAGTTGATGCAATGCTGAATAATATGACTTCTTTCGCTTACATTTAAAATGTTTGATATTTGTAATGTACATTAATTAATAAAATGTGATGTATTTTATGTGTTACATTTTGAATTTCTTAATGTGCATTTCTGTGTTGATTGGTATTTTCTGTGTTAGTGTGTATTTCTGTGTTTATGTGTATTTCTGTTTTAATGTGTACCCGGTATATGTGTGTAAATTGAGTGGCAAGATTTGACCACCCAGAAACAGACAGAGCAGCCCAAGAAAAAGTGTCAAAAAAAAAAAAGACACCAATCTTTAAGATGCCGTCCTTTGATGACAGGCGTGCCATTTAAAAAAAAAAAAAAAATTTGTGGCTAAATAATAATTTTTGTAAAAAAATTTATGTGTATTTCTTTTTTAATGTGGACCCGGTATATGTGTGTAAATTGAGTGGCAAGATTTGACCACCCAGAAACAGAAAGAGCAGCCCAAGAAAAAGTGTCAAAAAAAAAAAAGACACCAATCTTTAAGATGCCGTCCTTTGATGACAGGCGTGCCATTTAAAAAAAAAAAAAAAATTTGTGGCTAAATAATAATTTATGTAAAAAAATCAAATTTAGCGTCATGTCTGTCAGTCAACTAATGGACGCCCCTCAAATTTAGCTTATTAAAAAAGTGACGCGCCCTGTGTCCGCCACCTTCCTACGCAAGTGGATTTAGGCATATATCAGGTCTGCACAACATACATTACATTACATTTTCAGTTTTTGCAGGCCTGGCTTATATACATTTAGTACAGATAATTGACCCATTTTTGTCAGTGCTATTTAAGTCTTTAAACTTGTGAAGTTTCAAAAAGTAATGAATACAATTTGCGAACAAGAATAAGTAAGCCTTGAACTCGTAATCAGAAGCCGCCAACTTTCAGAACAGTGCGATATTTCAAATCGAATAGCGCAAGCCTCTACTAACAAGATTCGCCTTTAAAATATCATCAGATATATCGAGCGTATCGATATTCATAGGTGCCACTAATAATTGTAATCGGTCCAATGCACCGGTATATTTTTTACAGATATAAAAATGACAAATTAGTCGTTTTTACTAAATATATTTTCGTTTTATTGTTGCACACATTTTTCTTCGGGGGAGGGGTGGCACGTGACATGCTGTGGTTTTGGGGAAAGGGGGGGGGGGCAATTGCAGCAGCCATCTTGTTGAGATGGCGCTCAAGTAACATATCATGATTATTAACTAAATTATCAGGAAATGTTAGAGAGCAAAAGAACAACAACCCACAACGAAATAAGACAGATTTTTAAAACAAAAATAGTTATTCAAAATTGTGAAACTGTGAATAAAGATTATTAAACGGGTCAAATAAAAAAAAAATATTAAAAAAACACTATCTGAGAGCTCAAATCCCAGCCGAACCCAAAGACCAATCATTTGCACGAACACACTTCACCCATTAAGATAATGGACTTCAATTACACTTTTTAATTACTTTCTGAGGCGGGAGTGAAATCCATTACGGGTCACGTGACAGTTAATATCCAGACCAATAAGCCGATTAGAAAAAACGTTTTCTTAACATTAGTACTTGAATCCAAGAGCAATGGTTCTAAAAAAAACAAAACTTTACAAATATTGTACTGCATAGAAATCTTAAACAAATATCCGAACACTATAATATCCATGGGATAACATTCACGCTTTGACGTAAAATACATGTGTTATTTGTTTTATGTATTTATTTTGTTACAGAAAAAAAATGCAGAGCTATGACGTCATGATTTAGATTTTTAAGACAAGATTGAAATAGGACGCGACTATTCGTACCCGGGTACCAGAAGTGAGAGGTTGGGATTAAAAAAAACTATTTAAAAATATTGTTAGTGGGTCTGTAAGACAAGATGAATGGCGCCGGGTGAGAAATGGCGGCGCTGCGTGTCTGAGTCCGTTTTGACTCATTGCTGTTCGGATGTCATTTGTGCTCGTTTATTTTAGTTATACTGAAGAGTTAAGCTTACAAACATATAGTCCATCAATTATCTTTCATTTGATACCTCATTTTTGTCTTACAAACCCAACAATAATATTTTAAATAGTTTTTTTAATCCCAACCTCTCACGTCTGGTACCCGGGTACGAATAGCCGCTTCGATTGAAATATTTAAAACAAGGTTTAGTTATATCAATAAGATTTAGATAGTTCAGACAATAAATAGAAAATTAAGACAATATTTAGTTATTCAAGACAGGATATATATCTTAAGGCCATATATATTTATTTAACACCATATTTATATATTCAAGACCATATTTAAATATTTAAGACCATATTTATATATTCAGGACCATATTTAAATATCTAAGACAATGTTTATATATTTAAGTCCATAATTTGTTATTTATGACGAGCGTCCAGGCAGTATTCTTCATTTCTCTTGTAGGTCTACTTTCGTTGTTACTACTATGGCCTTTGTGGTTACTACCTGCTGGGACCGGAAGGGATCAACTTGGGTGATGTGTCTTGGGCCATGCTAATTCCTAGTGCTTTCTTGACAGCGGTGCACTGATGTATGAAGGGATGTGCAGTCCAACTTACCTACCAGTTTTTCATTGGGCCAGGTCTCGTCTTACCAATACCTATTTGCTCCGTTGCGGACGCAGTGTGGAAAGGGAGAGAATTCCCCGGGATGAAGATTGCAGCCCTTGTCCTTATCACGATCGGTGTCATCTTAATTTTGCTGCTAGAAAATTGGCAAGACTTTATCTGCAAGAACGTCAGGAGCAAACATAAGGACAGCGAGCAGCAGACGATCGGCAACAGCACGACGTTCAGAGGGTGACTCAGTCGGACATCTTACATGTGACCTGACGACAACGTGTTTCATGTTCGTATTCAATGAACTTGTCATGTGATTTGTATTTAATTTGGATGATGTCAATGAGTGTATGTCAGCAAGGGCGTTTCTATGTTGATGTGTTTGTTACCATAAAACTGCAATGGCTACAACAAGATGGCGGTAAAATAATAAGATAAGATAAGATTCTTTTATTGATCCAAATAAATATAATTGCTTTTTTTTTATTGCATTATACATTTTCAGCACAAAAATAAAACAATTTGAACACAAGACATTTATAATAAGTTATTTCAAACAGCCATTCAGTGACTTCTCTTAGCAAAATCGGGGACCTTTTAGTTCTCATTCAGATGTGTGACTTCAGAAGGAGCACGCCGGTAAATTCGTACAGATTGGGAAACGAAACAGTTCTTATATCTTTCAGTCATCGCCCTTACGGAAAGAATTTGTCCCGAACGGGCCGATCCTAAGTATCTGTGATGAAGAGGGTGGGATGTATCATCCAAAATGTGCCTAGTTTTACAATAACATCTTTTTTCAAATAGTTCTTCAAGTGAAGGATGTTTAGTTTGTGTTATGTTCCTAGCTTTCTTGATCAGTCGGTTTATGCGGTGTTTAATATCAGACATAGAATTCCCACTCCAGCAGGTAATACTGAAATTAAGCAGGCTTCCAATTGTTGCACTGTAGAATAAGTTAATGACTTGCTTGGCTACTCCGAAATTGTACGTTTTTTTTAGGTAGAACAGTCTTTGGTTGAATTTCTTATACAGCATTTGGCCGTGCTCATGCCATGTTAGATTATGAATGGGGATTCCTAAGTACTTGTATCCCTCTACTTTCTCTACACTTTGATTATTTATGTTGAGATCTGTAATCTGGTGTTTCCCCTCCTGAAATCAACAACCATTTCCTTTGTTTTTTGAGACATTCAACTGGAGAAAATTTTCATCGCACCAATTGATAAAGCTTGTAACTAAGTTGCGGTATATGCCTTCTCCTTCATATATTAAAGCCAGTAATGGTGGTATCATCAGCAAATTTTAAGATTGGAACGGTGTCGATGGAGCTTTGAAAATCATTGGTATATATGGTATACAGTACAGGCGAGAGAACGCAGCCTTGTGGCGCCCCAGTGCTTATTTCTTTGGTTAGAGATACTTGGAAGGAATCTCAGTGTGTAGGCGCTTCGGTAAAGCAAGGGAGACAGTTAAAAATAATTATTGGAAATTGGCTTCGGCACAAGAAAATTCGAACTTTTAATTAATTTTAATTGTTTTGCGGTTTCATTCATGACCAGATTTATGCTGTTATCAACGTATTTCTTCTTCTAAACCGACATTAATATCTGCTGAAGCGTTACTGAGCAGGACGCTCTTGCACGACCGCTCACGAAGAACAGCGTCCAAGACCCCGGTCCGACGTATTCGTAACCGTTAAAGTCAAAACCAGGATCAGGGACCCCCCCTCCCCATTGATAAGCAATGGACGCGGATTAGCCTGGCTCGTGAAACCCCCCACGTGTCCGGGAGCCACTTGTACAAATTGGCCCGGTTGTGAAACGGACCAGGCCGGGCAGAAGACTATTTCGAGCAAAATCTTCCCGCCGCCGCGGCGCAGCCAATGCTCCGGCCAGACGTATATCCAAGTTAGAAGTTGCCGCAGTCAAAACTGTCGGAAACAACAGGGCATGCGCCACAAAACCAGCCTTTCACCTTCCGTGGGACTTCGACTCTCTCCGTTAGCAACCAAAATCAGTGTCCTGAGCGCAGGAACAGGCCAGCGCAATGGGGCATGGAACACCGAGACACGACAAGGGATCCACCCCACCGGCCAGGAACAGGAGGCAACGACCCCCGGGACGCCCGCGGGTCACCCCCCCGCGGCGCCAGGATCCCGCAGGATCTAGACTTTAGTCCATGAACGATCGCCACACTCTTTGCCGAAGACGAAACCACACTCTACCACTACCTCACCGTCTTCGCCGGGTACGGCGAGCAAGCCGTATCGTGCCCGGCTCTGGTGACTTCGTCGCTCTTCTCGGTGCCTAAACCGCCTTGTCACTTCTTAAACATGGCACCGGAAGAAATCATCATATCCATAGTTAAAGCTCTCCTTCTAAACACAACCACAGTACAGATCTACTGTTAGGCTGAATAGGAAGAAGCCATCTTGTTCGGAAACAGCAGGAAGTCTCTGTACTCAGCTCTCACCTGTGGTTCCAAGAGGCTGTAACATGCACAGCGACCACAACCAAGACAAAGATTCCATGTTGAGAGTAGCCGAAAAGCATAGAAGATAATGACAATTACTGCAACAGTACCCACCCCTGGTCGTCTTGATGTAGAGTCATGCCACTGGATATGGTGGGCCCGGACGAGAGAGTGAGGTTGACGCCGCGCAACTCTTCCTTTAACTTTAAACAAAAGTCACCCGCGCAAGTCATCAGTCACCTGACGACTCGATGGTCCTCGTCGATCCTCGACGGACGAACAGCACAATATATAACTAAGACGATATTTATATAGCTAAGACCATATTTATATAGCTAAGACCATATTTATATATTTAAGACCATATTAATATATTTAAGATCATATTAATATATTTAAGACAACATTGATTTGTAGTCGTGGGTTATCGATTTTAAAAAAAAAAAACAAAAAAAAAAAACAAAATCCATACAGCTAGAAAGACTAGTAGATGAAAGAAAGTATTTTTTCTTGCCTAACGTTTTAAAAACATATTAATATATTTAAAATCATATTAATATATTTAAGACAACATTAATTGGTAGTCGTGGGTTATCGATTTTAAAATAAAAAAACAAAAAAAAAAAAACAAAATCCATACAGCTAGAAAGACTAGTAGATGAAAGAAAGTATTTTTTCTTGCCTAACGTTTTAAAAATAAGGTTAAATTATTTATCAGTTTATTTATTTTTAGCTCCTTAATTTATGACATTTTTGTGCAAAGTTAATTGACTGGAATAATAATTTAATTTTAAACACAGTTGCATCTATCTCAGAATTTAAATATTTTAAATTTGACAAATTTTGTGTCAATCTATGTCATTCTTTCAGGGTCAAGTCAATTGAGAATTCTTCAAATTTCAATTAAGCTTACGGACAAGTCGCTTAAAATGGTATAGAAAAAAAAAAGTTTAATGTTGAAACACCATTGACAACCATCAAATGCTAATGAAACAATTAATTTTTATACTTAGTTGGATAGAAAAGTTTTATCTTACGAATAGCTTCCGGGTACACAAGAGAGACAACCACGTTCACTTTCAAGATGGGTTCACTTTCAAGATGGGTTCACTTTCAAGATGGGTTCACTTTCAAGATGGGTTCACTTTCAAGATGGGTTCACTTTCAAGATGGGTTCACTTTCAAGATGGGTTCACTTTCAAGATGGGTTCACTTTCAAGATGGGTTCACTTTCAAGATGGGTTCACTTTCAAGATGGGTTCACTTTCAAGATGGGTTCACTTTCAAGATGGGTTCACTTTCAAGATGGGTTCACTTTCAAGATGGGTTCACTTTCAAGATGGGTTCACTTTCAAGATGGGTTCACTTTCAAGATGGGTTCACTTTCAAGATGGGTTCACTTTCAAGATGGGTTCACTTTCAAGATGGGATCACTTTCAAGATGGGTTCACTTTTTAATGTCAAACTTTACTTCAGCCTTTTTTTTATTTTTTTCCAGTTGTATTTCCCAAACCTACAAAATTGTGAGAACCCTTGTCTCGGCACGATTGGGTTGCCGACTGACTCCGACCAATGTTCCTGCCTCCCCTTCAAAATAAATTTGTTAGTTGTACTCTTCACGGTTTGGGGTATTGTGTTTTAAATTGTGTTCCAACAGATGTCACAACTGCTGCTGATTAGCTTTGCCGAACTCACCGCCAATCGATCACTTTCACCAACATCAAGGTTGGTGTCTTGTTGGTGAACTTAAATTTTCCAAAGAAGGGAGATAAGTTTCACTAACATCAAGGTTTGTGTCTAGTTAGTGAACTTAAGTTTTCCAACGAAGGGAGGTAAGTTTCATTATCGTCAAGGTATGTGTCCTTGTTTGAACTTCCAGTGTCCAAGGAATACGATTCAGCTTGAGAAATATATATTTTTTTTTTTCATTTTGACTGTGTTCAGATGTTCCATCTTTTGTTCAGGTTCCCATCCTTGTTTTGAATGCTCTACCCAATGATGAGACCGGCGACCGCGACACATTTAAAAAAAGCTTTTTTACAAAGGTAATAGATAAATCCTCCATATACTTTAATTATTTTAACTTAAAATATATTTAATGCAATTCTTGCAATTCTCGGAAAATCTTCTTCGTTCAAAATTGATTTGTTATTAAATCCATACATTTAAGGTGAATAACGTACACATTTAAGGTCAACAGTGTGCACATTTAAGGACAACAGTGTGCACATTTAAGGTCAACAGTGTGCATATTTAAGGTCAACAATGTGCACATTTAAGGTCAATAATGTGCACATTTAAGGTCAACAGTGTGCACATTTAAGGACAACAGTGTGCACATTTAAGGTCAACAATGTACAGGGAACAATTCATAAATCTTTGATGTGTTACCGATTCAATGAAAGATGGCAGCAAAAAAAATACATTTTTCAGATTGATCAAGTTTTTTTTTATTTTAAATCAAGTTTTAAATGATGCTCAGGAATCTACTTATGAATGCTGGGTATTATTATATAACAGAAGTTAGAAAATGGTCAATTTTCAATTTTTCAAAATAAATTTCTAGTGTTTATTAAAAAAAGATTAATGGATATATATATATATATGTGTGTGTATGTTGGTGGCGCAGTGTTGGGAGTACGCCCCGGGCGCCCTTTAGCTAACGTTCGGCAAATAAACGTTTTCAAATAAACATGTTTTTTTTTTCCTTTGAGTAATGACCTTTGAAGAGGTCGCTTTTATCATCATCTGTCTATTTAAAGTGTTTTTTTTTTCTTCTTCCAACAGATGTGTATTGAACCAAACCAGAGGCCAACGTAATGAAATAGGAGCAAGGTATTAACATCATCTGTTTATTTAAAGTGTTTTTTTTGTTCCAACAGATGTGTATTGAACCAAACCAGAGGCCAGGGTAATGAGATAGGAGCAAGCTATTAACAGCCATACTAATATATAACAAATAGATTTATCTTTTCTTACTGGCGAGAAGAAACCATCTAATGTTGGTTTTATTAACAAAAATGATGTGTGATACTGGGAAGAGAAGGCTCCTTTGCATCTTGTGCCTGACCTTCACCTTGGTCGGTTTGGTAAATTTCTCGGGCGTGTTGCTAGCCAACGTCAACAAAAAAGTCACGTGTCTGATGAGTTCGGAAACAACCAGACCACTGCCTGGCCGACAGCAAGAGACACAACCACGCGAAGCAGACGACGGAGTCAGTTTTAAGAAATTTAAAAGTTTGGATTATGACGCCATAGAGAAGAGAGAAGAATTCAAACCGGATGTCTGGAACAGTACAGGCGCCCTGGGTAAGTGTAGTATGCGACAAAAGTAAGAGTACGGGTGCCCTGGGATGGTACAGTATGAGACAAAAGTAAGAGTACGGGTGCCCTGGGATAGTACAGTATGAGACAAAAATAAAAGTATGGGCGTCCTGGGTAAGTACAGTATGAGACAAAGGTAACAGTATGGAGGCCCTGGGTTAGAGCAGTATGCCCCAAAAGTAACAGTATGGACGCCCTGGGTTAGAACAGTATGCCTCAAAAGTAAAAGTTTGCGCGCCCTGGGTTAGAACAGTATGCCCCAAAAGTAACAGATCTGAAGCTCCAACATTTTGAACATGCGGCGTATAGCTCCAGTCGCAACGTGTTCCAGTGGTGAAAAGGAAGGTATGTTGGGCAGGTGGTTTGGAAATGTCTCTCCACAACGAAGAGAAAGTTCCTTTGCATCCTATGCCTGTCCTTAACCTTGGTTGGTTTGGTAAATTTCCTTAAGTTTGATCAATATTTTCGCACAAAGGTGTTCTTGAAAGGTCGCAGAAATATTAGTTCTAGAAATAAACTAGGTGAACGGAAAGGAAAGCCTGGTCGACCAATCGGAGAACTCCTCATTCCTATACACATCTGGCTGCTCGTACAACAGATGAACTCTATAATACATCCTACCCGTTCTTATGTCTGACTCTGTCAAGTGCTGTCCACTGCAGTTTACCACTGCTACTTTTAAAGCATACTGTAGAGCAGCGGGTCCCCAATGCCGGGTCGCGACATGTAACAATGTGCTACTGGTTTGTGGTAACTACACACATGTTCCACATCTAGCACTGTGCCACTGGTTTGTGGTAACTACAGACATGTTCCACATCTAACACTGTGCCATTGGTTTGTGATAACTACAAACATGCTTCACATCTAACACCGTTTCTACTGGTTTCAGATATGCTGAAAACGTACAACCGAGAATTGAACCAAAATCTTCAGCCAATCAGAGCAGATCCTGACAACATAACTTCAATAACTGAATGGTGGCAGGCGGCCGCCATGATTAACTGGTGAGCTATTTATTTAATAGAAAGTAAGTTAGACGTTAAAAATATAAAGATAAGGTATAAATGTTTGATATCAGTGGAAGATAGTTATTTAAGTTAAGTTTTTCATTACGTACAAATACACTGACATCGATAAACATTTTAGATGGACAGAATAGAGCAACTGATTTACTTCTAGACAATTGATACGAAAGTAAAATAGAATAAATATTTATGCACCAAGCGCGATATTAATTAAAACTAGACATCAAACTGTAGGCGAAATGTCACATGACCAAATCTCAGTAGACAATTTGGTCCATTCTCAAGAGATGTCCATACGATCATATGTTTAATGCTCAGAGTGAATAAGTCGAAATCGAGCAACGACTTTTGGATTGGGTGGGATGTAAGGACTTGTGTATGTATATGTGTTGTTATTTGTATATGTATGTGCTGTTAGTGTGTATATTCTTATGTGCTGTGTATGTTTTTATTTGCTGGTTTAGGTCCCGACGCTCTGTATGATATGCATGTGAAACACTGGTATTTTGTTAACGCCATGCTAGGAAACTAAACCACTGTCACACGTCTGGCCTTCTAAACCACTGTCACACGTCTGGCCTTCTAAACCACTGTCACACGTCTGGCCTTCTAAACCACTGTCACACGTCTGGCCTTCTAAACCACTGTCACACGTCTGGCCTTCTAAACCACTGTCACACGTCTGGCCTTCTAAACCACTGTCACACGTCTGGCCTTCTAAACCACTGTCACACGTCTGGCCTTCTAAACCACTGTCACACGTCTGGCCTTCTAAACCACTGTCACACGTCTGGCCTTCTAAACCACTGTCACACGTCTGGCCTTCTAAACCACTGTCACACGTCTGGCCTTCTAAACCACTGTCACACGTCTGGCCTTCTAAACCACTGTCACACGTCTGGCCTTCTAAACCACTGTCACACGTCTGGCCTTCTAAACAATCAACATCATCAAAAGGGCAGAGGGTGCCAGAAATCGAGGTACTCACCCAACCGGGCCCCCCCCCCACCATGTACACCTTATCAATGCAGTCTGTGCCTAACATGTTGCGAGAACGTCTGGAGACCACTCGCCCAAACATATATTTTATGCTGACCTCCAAGTCGCTTCCTAAAGTTTTCTGGGGCTCAGACGAATGTTGCGCCCTTGTCTTTGAGAAATGCTTGTGATTTTATAGTTAATTTAACAATGATGTCCCCCTGATGTTGGCGCCCGGGGCAAGTATCTCTTCGCCCCCCCCCCCTTTTTTTTTCCACACGACCCTGTGTTTATATGTGTGTGTGTGTGTGTGTGCCTTTAGTGCTTATAAAAAATATTATTTACCATTATGTACAAACTAGAAAAGTGACAATATTATAAATTTGGAGCAAGGGCAAATCAAGCCTGGTAAATGCGTGACTAAACTTATTGGCGCATTTTTGTTTGATGAGAAACTAAACTTATAGGGGCATTTTGTGTTTAATGGCGCTTAATCTGCCATATCTTGCACCATCATCTCTGTGTTATCTTGCTCCACTCAATCCGTCATATCTTGCACACTCAATCTGCCATATCTTCCACACCCAATCTTCCGTATCTTGCCCATTCAATCTGCCATATCTTGCACTCCCAATCTGCCATATCTTGCACACCCAATCTTCCATATCTTGCACACCCAAAATGCCATATCTTGCACCATTGGACTTAAGAACTACAGCAAACAGTCTGCAAATGTGGTATTTTTAAAAATTCAAAGAGCAGATTTGATGCCTCCTTTGGTAAAGTTTGCCTAAAGTTTGCCTAACGTTTGCCTAAAGTCGAATGGATTATTAGCTTAGAAGGTGTCCACATAGTAAGCTTATATTAGCTCTCGTTGAGATGTTTTCTCCGCGTCTCCTGCAGGTATCTCAACTCCACACTGAGGTTCCCGTGCCCCAAGCATCTGATTAGTTTCGCCAAGTATTTCCTGTGTCAGGAGCCGCCTCGGGTCGTCAGGAAATCGTGTTACGTGTACACGTTTGGGTACGTCATATCTTAGGTCATATTTATCCGTCATATTTGCATATCCTTGCTAGAAAGACATACTATTATATGACATGTGATTTCTCATAGTTGACTTCATATTATACTGTGCCTCCTACTTGTTTGTTAACGCTATGTTGTACTAGAGTACGACAGTTTAGACTTGTGGTGGATATTAAGGTTACCGGAAATTTGATCGAAAGAAATTTCGTCGACAGTAAATTGATCGACGGTAATTTGATCGAACGGAAATATGATCGAAACTTTTTTTCAGTTCACACGTTAAAATTTTCGCCAAATTTCTTTTTGAACGCACTATACTATATAGTAAAACAAAATAATGCGTTCAAAAAGGAATTTGAAACAAAATTTTAACGTAAAAACTGAATAAAATATTTGACCAAATTTCCGTTCGATCAAATTACCGTCGATCAATTTACCGTCGACGAAATTTCTGTCGATCAAATTTCCGGATACGGTGCAGGCGTGGTTTATAAGATAGAATACAAGTATGCCACTGGGGCTGTTTGACTTAAAAAGTCATTCCCCTGTCCTAACTGGCCAAACATGACTAAATACTTGGCATCGGCACTGGTATTATTGGTGCATTATTCAACGTCAGTCCCAGCTATAAAACATGGATTTAATAAAGGTGCACATTCTTAGCTTTACGACATGGACTTCATGACGGTGCACAGACGTAGCTGTAAGTCATGGTGCACAGTCCTAGCTATAAGTCATGTTACACAGTCTTAGCTATAAGTCATGGTGCACAGTCCTAGCTATAAGTCATGTTGCACAGTCTTAGCTGTAAGTCATGGTAAACAGTATCTCAAGCTTACATGGTAAAGTTAATGAACCTTCAGTCCCTAAAAATAAACAAGCAAATAATGTGCTGCATGCGAGGTAACTCGTGGAGCTTAAGTTGACTTTAAGTCCTGCATTTCGTTGGGGGGAAGATACAGATAGTTTAACTGAAGACATTTATCAAGATGATGAACTTAACATTCTAAACATGTTCACAGCGTCAAACACGATTTTACGTTCGAAGATTTTGTGGCATGGCAACAATGTGATGTGTGGTCGTTTGACCCTGGGTAAGTAAACACATGAATGACATCAATGTGATGTGTGGTCGTTCGACCCTGGGTAAGTGAACACATGAATGACAGAAATGTGATGTCTGGTCGTTCGACCCTGGGTAAGTAAACACATGAATGACAGAAATGTGATGTCTGGTCGTTCGACCCTGGGTAAGTAAACACATGAATGACAGAAATATGATGTGTAGTCGTTCGACCCTGGGTAAGTAGGCTGTTGACATTAAAGAACTGAAACAAACTCATTCTACACAGACCTGATATATTGACCATATGAGACTATGAACACATTATGTTTGTATGTGTGCATGAGAGACAGGCTACACACAATGACACATACGGTGTTAACAAGGAATTATATTCCTATGGTATGAACTTGTTTTGAAAACTATTTCAGTCATTTCATTCAACCAGCTTTATGTGGAGTTGAACCGGACATTCTTTGTTTAAATGATTAACATTGGTTCCTCAATTGGTTCCAGATTTCTACGTCAGATTTAAGTTTTTAATAAAAAGCGTGTATTAATAAAAACCTGCTCATTTCGTCCGACCTATGACCTATATTTGGTCTGGAGTCTGAAAGGTTTGCTTATAAAAATCTTCATGGCCAGCTAATAGTGTGTCGCCATTGATTTACATAGCAACACGTTGATTTGATTCGGTTATCCCAGTTCTAGTTTTATGAATAAATTAAGGGTAGGATCTATTTGAAGACTTGTTCTCTAGCTCAACGGTCTGTTAAACATAAGAAACATGCATCACATTTTGATATTTAGTTTTCAATGGTTTATGGCAGGGATCCTTAATCCAGGGCCGCCAGGGGTTCTTAAATCTGGGTTGCCAGGGGTTCTTAATCCGGGGGTGCGAGGGGTTCTTGATCTTATTTTTTTTTTTGTGGGGGGGGGCAAGAATTCTTATTCGGGGGGGGGGGGG
>CAXITT010000549.1:516892-551726 GCA_964033795.1 Lymnaea stagnalis
ACTCCGCCTCACCCTTCCTCCGCCACTCTGCCTCACCCTTCCTCCGCCACTCCACCTCACCCTTCCTCCGCCCCTCCACCTGACCCTTCCTCCGCCACTCCGCTACTCCGCCTCACCCTTCCTCCGCCACTCTGCCTCACCCTTCCTCCGCCACTCCACCTGACCCTTCCTCCGCCACTCCGCCACTCTGCCTCACCCTTCCTCCGCCACTCCGCCACTCTGCCTCACCCTTCCTCCACCACTCCGCCTCACCCTTCCTCCACCACTGAGCCTAAACTGACCTATACTAAAAATTACGAACAATTGAGCGTGTCAATATTCTTGTTTACTTTTAGACTTAAGAAATTATTCAAAGCAATGCAGCCATAATAAAATGCACTTGTTTCTTGGGTGGCATTATTAGGGGTTTGACCCATTCGGTCATCGGTGCAACGCCAGCCAAAAAGTCATGATATGTTCCTGAAAAGTGTCGCTTATCGTACCATTATAAATTAAAGTAATCGATCACGATAATTTGTTTCTACTTGACACACTTGATATAAACCTAGTTCACCAACTTGATATAAACCTAGTTCACCAACTTGATATAAACCTGGTTCACCAACTTGATATAAACCTGGTTCACCAACTTGATATAAACCTAGTTCACCAACTTGATATAAACCTAGTTCACCAACTTGATATAAACCTGGTTCACCAACTTGATATAAACCTGGTTCACCAACTTGATATAAACCTAGTTCACCAACTTGATATAAACCTAGTTCACCAACTTGATATAAACCTAGTTCACCAACTTGATATAAACCTAGTTCACCAACTTGATATAAACCTAGTTCACCAACTTGATATAGACCTAAACCTAGTTCACCAACTTGATAAAAACCTAGTTCACAAACTTGGTATAAACCTAATTCACAAACTTGATATAAACCTAGTTCACAATGACGCAAAGACTTAGGACATCCATGGATACTTACTTATTGCTTTAAAAAAACTCTCTCCTCAGGCTGTTTCGGCTTCGCTGTTGTTGGTCTGTTCGCTTACCTGTCTGATGGTGGTTACGCCATGCCACTGGACGGCGTGACCTTTGACTGGGCCTTCTACGTGTACACTGTTGGCTGCTCCCTGGTCACTGTGACGTCAGCGCAGCTCTGTTTTGTACATCAATTACAATAACATGTAGAGCCTCCACCCACGTCATGATACTTACATACCGGGTACTGCTTACTTCAAAGTAATGCCTCTTATAGCTTGCTTACTTATGCGTCATGAGACGTAAATACATCTCTTACATCTAAAACATGATACTTACATACTGCTACTTATGAATATGATTAACTGAAATAAACATGTTAGCACCCACTGTGACAATTGTGCAATTCGAAAGCTTACACTTACACCCACACGACCTTACATAAATGAACATGTTCTTATAAACCTGGAACGAATGTCTGCCTAAAGACTCTATCCTTTTTGCGCTTGATTTTAAGACCGTGACGACATGGGGCCTGTCTTCTAGTCTTGTCTCACTGACGTCACCCTGCCTCATGTGCCTACAAGCTTCAATGTCTGGATTTTATTATTACCTAAATAAAACAGTAGTCCGCTATCATGGGCGGCACCAATTGCTGCCACTGGAGTACATAATACCTCCATTTCCCCACAACCATCTATATTTTATTACATACTTTAGTATTTTAGAAGGCATTAAAATTTTTTTTAATAGACTTTCTCTACTCGCATTTCATTCTTGTAAATAGTAATGATTGGGCATTTTTTGGTGTTTTTTACACGCTTGAAATTTTAAGATTTCTCGCGGGTTGACACTTCCGCTCACATGATCATGGGTGACCAGAGGCGTAGCGAGGGGGTGGCAGGGGGGGACAGATGTCCCCGGACGCCAGCTAGTTAGGGGCGCCAAAATGTGCTTTGATATTATTTTATTGATTAAAATAATGGGCTTGGGAGTTGAAAAAAAGAAAAAGGGGCGCTTTAAACATGGATCTTGTCCCCGGGCGCGAATCTTGTCCCCGGGCGCCAAAAACCCTCTCTACGCCTCTGTGGGTGACCGCGTCTGCTTTGCCGGGTGTACGGGCGGGTGGGTGAGCTCAGACAGACTTTTAAGGCTTATGCCTAGGTAAAGAATTGAGACACTTTGACCGAAATTTTGTAAGCATTTGATGTTGTAAAAAGTAAATAATTGTACTTTTGTAGATAATTTAAAGAATAACAATTTAAAGCTTAAAAAGTAGAGAACCAATTTTAAAAACATTTTCTATCAAAGACGAGCTAAAACGCACGAAAAAGTGGAAAGTCATTTACAATTTCTTACAAGGCATCACGCTTGTTCCTTAAATCAATGGCTCGCACCCCTTGGGGGGGTGGGGGGGTGGGGGGCACTTCGGAATGTGCAAGGAAATGTGGTCATGAGAACAGTGGAGTCGTTGACTTTCAGTTAGGATAAAAATGTTTGTACTTTTATTTGTATTTCTATTAAACATTTGCATGTTCTAAGCCTACAATTATCTTTGTGATTCAACAAAAAACCATACAAGTACAAGTACAAGTACAAGTACAAGTCCACATTTTTCACATTTTTCATACTTTAAAAAGCATCGTTTATTTTGCAAGGGGTGTGACATTTGGTTTGACATTTCATAAGCCAGTGGGTACTATTGATAAGTTTGGGAAGCCCTGGTTTAGTGGAAATACTTTAATATATTTTTGGGACGATTCTTAAATGCCAAAGTTTAAATGAAAGTAAATCTAAAAACATTATCAGCGTCTTTCAGGGCATTCCTTCTCACCAAGAATTTTAGGGTCACTTCAACCTGACAAATATTGACCTGAACTACTGACCCCTGGGGTCTACTTAATTATTGTAAAGTCGGCGCGCCAGCACTGCGGCAGGTTATTTTATGAATCTATTTTTAAAGCAATGTTCTATATTTAGTTTGCCCTGCAATGTATGTGCATATGTTATAAAAATCCCTAAGAATGTGATGTCATATTATAACAAACTCCTATATATGTATCAATTAATATTATTATTGTCATTATTATTATTATTATCATTATTATTATTATTATCATCATTATTATTATTATTATTATCATCATTATTATTATTATTATTATCATCATTATTATTATTATTATTATTATTATTACTATTATTTTATTATTATTATTATTATTATTACTATTATTTTTATTATTATTATTACTATTATTATTATTATTATTATCATCATCATTATTATTATTATTATTATTACTATTATTTTTATTATTATTATCATTATTACTATTATTATTATTATTATTATTATTATTATCATTATTATTATTATTATTATTATTATTATTATTATTACTATTATTATTACTATTATTTTAATATTATTATTATTATTATTATTATTACTATCATTTTTATTATTATTATTACTATTATTATTATTATTATTATTATTATTATTATTATTATGACTATTATTTTTATTATTATTATTATCATTATAAGTAAAATTGCGTAATGAATTGTGAAATCGTTTATCTTTATTGATTTATCTAGAATTTAGAAAGATAAATCATAAAATATCAAATTCATATTACCTTTTCTATTATGTGCATTGTGGAGTAGCTAGAGTTGTATGACGTTCTTATCATCTTCTTGTCTTTGCCACCCATCAGTAAAGAAATTCACGAGCCATACAATGATGCTGAAAACGGACCAATCATAAGCCATAAATAGCATACCCAAAACAATGTCCCGAAAGTGGACCACTCTTCTGCCCCCCTCTTTTTACGCCACTGACCCCCAGATTGTATAAGGGGGTCGTTCGTAAATTACGTCACGCAAAATTGACCTTTCAAAATTATAAAATTTTAGATTAAAAAAAAAAAACGTGACGTCACAATTTTTTTCCCCCTTCCCCCGGTCATAAGTGTCCCAAATTCTGGACCCCCCCCCCTTTTTCCGCCCGCCCCCCCCCCCCACTTGAGAGTGACATAATTTGCAGACGATCCCTATGGCATGCTTGCAGGTCGTTTCACCTGGGACTAAAGCTACTTCAACGACACTCTCCGACAATATCCGAAATCTTAGGGGACTAAACTTTGGAAGCCTGATTTCATAGCATCTTATGTTTAACCAAAAACAAAAACAACAACAAAAGATAAATTACTTTTAATTACTTTTTTAAAATAATGATTTAAATGTAATATAATAATTCACACTGCGGTAATATTAAAAAAGAAATGCTCTCATTATATTATAATCTCTAAAAACACGTTTTTTTTATGAATGCACACGCAAACGTTCGAAAGACAACAACACTATCACTCATTTGACTAATCATTTATATTTAAACTAGCAAATCTCCATGCCGACGACTGACACACTACGTACTGTTTTATATCATAGATGTCAATGGAAAGGTTTATTTGGAAAATAGAGTTTTTGGTTGATACCATAACATGGTGATTTAGTGCCGACAATCTGAAGTAATTTGTTTTCATTCTTCACTCTCGCCTGTGTATCAGTGCAAGAAATTAGAACCGTGATGGATTCATCTGAGTTGACCTTTGATTTCACATTCGTTGAAATGGGATGAGACTGGGTTAAACTTGTTTTATTCAAAATCTCGAAGATGTTCCCTGAACCTATCAGATAGCCTTCTTCCTGTCTCACCAACATAAAAGGCGCTGCAATTTGAGCAAACATGAAAAACATAGATGACATTTAGACTAATACACGTGAACCCCTCTTTTGTGGTAGAAGTCCCCCTAGGAAAGCTAATCTGTTTAGTTTCTAGTACAGAGGGGCTCGTCCCACAACAGCATCTTGAACAGTGTTTGGTCCCAACGTGAGACGGGTTGGCAACAAGGCGACTGTGAAACAGAAGGTCACATAGAGTTGTATCTCTTCTGAAGACAATAAGTGGAGTGGATGAGAGTAACGTGTTAGTACCAGCAGGGTTAGCAAGGAATATACAACGATTCTGTTAGATTATTATTTTGGCAATCACAGTGTGAGGGTGGATAGGTAAGGATGAACAGATTGTGAGGGTGGTAGGTAAGGAGGAGTTTGTGAGGGTGGTAGGTAAGGAGGAGTTTGCGAGGGTGGTAGGTAAGGAGGAGTTTGTGAGGGTGGTAGGTAAGAATGATATCATTTTTGGAGTGGTAGGTAAGAATGATCAGATTGTGAGGGTGGCAGGATGAGTGTTATTTGACCCACATTTTTGTGTAACGATATCTAAAAGCCTCATTCGTGTGATTGTGCTGACGACACTGAGTACTGAAACGAGGACAATCTAGAGATCCGATCTGGAGCGGAAGAAGCCCATAATTTCACTTGCAATAACTAAAATGTCTTCATCTGACGTAGTCTTAGAAATTGAGAAAAGCGTATGGAGTCTTTGCATCATTTGGAGTGGGGGAATGAATACAAGTAACACTGAGGTCTATGGTCGAGGGGCTTGGTGTACCAGATGATGAAGTAAGAGGCGTCACTAAGGTTGGCCACTAAGGTTGGTCACTAAAGTTGGTCGCTAAGGTTGGTCACTTAAGTTGGTCACTAAGGTTGGTAACTGAGGTTGGTAACTGAGGTTGGTAACTGAGGTTGGTAACTGAGGTTGGTAACTGAGGTTGGTAACTGAGGTTGGTAACTGAGGTTGGTAACTGAGGATGGTAACTGAGGTTGGTAACTGAGGTTGGTCACTAAGGCTGGTCACTAAGGTTGGTCACTAAAGTTGGTCACTAAGGTTGGTCACTAAGGTGGTAACTGAGGTTGGTAACTGAGGTTGGTCACTAAAGTTGGTCACTAAGGCTGGTCACTAAGGTTGGTAACTGAGGTTGGTAAATGAGGTTGGTCACTAAGGCTGGTCACTAAGGTTGGTCACTAAGGTATGGTTTGGTGGCACCCTGTTTGGTATGATGGCTCCCTGCTTGTATGATGGCTCCCTGCTTGTTATGAGGGCTCCCTGCTTGTTATGATGGCACCCTGCTTGGTATGATGGCTCCCTGTTTTGTACGATTGCTCCCTGCTTGTTCTCTCCCCCACTAAAATAAAATAAAAAATAAATGAACACTTGCAATTTTACTTTATTTTTTAATAAAAGGGAAGTAAATCTAGTTTACGAGAGTTCAATCTTTACGGAATATTCTTAAATGGTGATATTGATTCAACCCTATTTGAGGTCAAACCTTATCCAGTGGGCTGGGGACCATGCTCTAGTAACTTTAAACTACCTGGTGGTTTTTGCACAAAACTAACTTTTAATGGTGTAGACTTTTGTTCTAGTTTATAAATTGAAATCCCATTTTTAGATGTCAGACATATTTTTTTGTGTAAATATTTCGTCACGGATTCGAAACAAGATTGTACTACCTGTAAATGACTTTTGCTTTAACAAGCATAATATTAAGATAGTGATCAATTATGCCAGTTGCATGAGAAATGTCGTAAACAGCATAGGCCTCTTTACGTTGCTTTCATAAATATGACCAAGGCATTCTACTTGGTACTGGAGTGCCATAAAAATAGTCCCCTCCCCCAACCCCCTCTCCTATGACTGCTTAAGTCATTTCACGAACACCATGCACAGCGCAGTAGCCTTCAATGACGCGTCTCTGAGGCATTCCTCCCCAGTCAGTAGCGGAGAGAAATAAGACCGTGTACTTGCACCCAACACTCTTGCCCTCAGTCACTTAAAGAGTGTACGTCCCTACCGGATCGGACTGTAGGCTGTTCAACTCACCCGTCTTCGTGCCAACACCAAGGTTTAAAAAAGAAACTAATTCGTGAACTGCTGTTCGCTGACGTCAACTGCTGTTCGCTGACGTCAACTGCTGTTCGCTGACGTCAACTGCTGTTCGGTGACGTCAACTGCTGTTCGCTGACGTCAACTGCTGTTCGCTGACGTCAACTGCTGTTCGCTGACGTCAACTGCTGTTCGCTGACGACGCCGCCTTCACATCGCACACAGTAAACGTTGTGCAGCAATTATTTAATCACACCTTCCATGCAGTGGCGTAGCAAGGGGGGCTGTGTGGACCGCACCGGAAGACACCATCTCATGGGGGTGACACCAAATTGAAAAATTGCCTATTTACAGAGTACACACTGCTCGGTCTAACATAATTAAATAAAACCAACAACAACGTTTTGAACATGATTCAACGCCGATTGAAGTGTTCGGTAACTTTCGTAAATGACAGGAAGCTAGAGTTATCTACATTCTGAGACCAAAAAAAAAACAACACTTGCCATTGATACCAAATACGATATGTCAGGCGATTCTAAAATATATGAATCAAACAGGTCAAATTTGAAAATATTTTTTAATATAACTTTTGACTGTTTTTTAGGGTTAACAAAATAATATTTCCCCAAATTTTTCAAAATATATTTAATTTATTTAAATAGAAAAAAAATGTTTTTTAAAACCAAATATATCAAAACCATTAAATCCTCAAAAATTAATATATTCGCCGATTCGTCACTAGCACAGCCCCTTAAGATCTGAGCATGATTGACAGGTTTGCAACCATAAAGACCATTAGGAAACGTTTCAAATCAAATAAATTTAATGTTAAATTAACTATAACTTAACGTTGTGACAGTTCTTAAATACATTGACCTCCTGACCTTCAATTCATTGGTTTTTGTTCTTGTTCTTGTTTTACTGTGGACTTGTTTCAACAAGAAGAAATCCATCGTGGAAGTCGGTGGGTTTAAGGGGTGGGGGGTTAACACCATGAGACTACCGCTCCAGGTGACACCAACCCTAGCTACGCCACTGCTTGGGCACGGACGTCATTTGGGTAAGGAAGAGGGGGCCTTTGCGCCCCCCATCCCCAACCGAATTACAGGTTTTATTAAAATGGCTATGTACTGTGGCGCCTCCAGTAATAAACAATTCAACAACGCAACCAAGTTTTGGTTTTACCCACATCCCCTCCCCCCCACCCCCATTTTTTGTGTGGGGGAAAAAACTGAAATGACGTTCGTGTTCTTTGGTCCAATATCTTAAGCTTACTCTCCACTAACAAATAAGTGAAAATCATAATCGCAAAAGCAGCAGACGTTATGGCTAAATTGAATAAGCAGGTGTGGAATAATCCTAAACAAACTGAAAGTACAAACACTAAACCTCGATCAGGCACGTGTGCTTCGTTCTCTCTTATATGACAGTGAAGTGTGAGCCACACAGGCCAGTCATTTATGGCAGTGAAGTGTGAGCCACACAGGCCAGTCATTTATGGCAGTGAAGTGTGAGCCACACAGGCCAGTCATTTATGGCGGTGAAGTGTGGACCACATAGGCCAGTCATTTATGGCAGTGAAGTGTGGGCCACACCGGCCAGTCATTTATGGCAGTGAAGTGTGGGCCACACAGGCCAGTCATTTATGGCAGTGAGGTGTGAGCCACATAGGCCAGTCATTTATGGCAGTGAAGTGTAAGCCACACCGGCCAGTCATTTATGGCAGTGAAGTGTGGTAGAGACCGACCGAATGTCGGCTTCGGCTTCGGTTTCGGCGCCGAAAGTGGTCATTTTATCACTTTCGGCCAATTTTCGGTTTCGGCCGAAACTGAAAAGTTAACTTTCGGCTTAATTTCGGTTTCGGCCGAAAGAGAAAAGTTAACTTTCGGTTTTTCTTCGGTTTCGGCCGAAATCGACTTAGACTTTCGGCCATACGGCCGAAAGTGACTCAGGTTTTCGGTCATTTTAATACTCAGCGAAAGCGATATTTAACAACAAACTAAGCCACATTTAAGAACAAATTAAGCGATCTTTGAGAACAAACTAAACGATATTTAACAACAAACTAAGGGACATTTAAGAACAAACTAAACGATCTTTAAAACAAACTAAGCGATCTTTAAGAACAATCTAAGCGATCTTTAATAACAAACTAAACGCTCTAATAGAACAAACTTAAACGATTTTTAAGACCGAACTAAATGATCTTTAAGAACAAAACAAATGATCTTTAATAGTTAACTAAATGATTTATAAGAATAAACTAAGCGATCTTTAACAGAAAACTAAATGTTCTTTACGAAAAAAAACTAAAAGATCTTTAAGAACAAACTAATCTATCTTAAGGAACAAAATTAATTATCTTTAATAACAAACTAAGCGATCTATATGAAAAAACTAAGTGATCTTTACAACAAACTAAGCGATCTTTAACAACAAACTAAGCGATCTTTATGAACAAACTAAAAGATCTTCAACAACAAACTAATTGATCTTAAAGAACAAACTAAGCGATCTTTATGAACAAACTAAAAGATCTTCAAAAACAAACTAAGCGATCTTTAACAACAAACTAAACGATCTTTAACAACAAACTAAACGATATTTAAGAACAAACTAAAGATCTTTAACAACAAACTAAATGATCTTTAACAACAAACTAAGTGATATTTATGAACAAACTCACCGATCTTTAAGAACATACTAACCGATCAATAACAACCAACTAAACGATCTTTAAAAACAAATTAAGCGATCTTTTAGAACCACATTTTTTAGAGACCCTGTTTAAAAAAAAATAATATTTTTCATTAATTTCCCCCCCCCCCCCCCCCCCCCCCACCCATATTTTTGACAAATTTTCTCCTACCATGCTAAATAAAAAAAAAATTGTAAAGCAATTTAAATTACTTTTATATAAAAATGGTAAAATCCAAACTATTCATTAGATCAAGGGTCTCAAACTCAAATCATGGGGGGAGGGGGGCACAGGAGGCAGTGTCTGAATGAGAGTGGGCCGCATCAAGTAATTCACACAAAAAGCGTTTACAACTGTTACAATCTGCCAGACCTTTATAAATAACAATAAAATCGTTAAGGGTTCTCAAGAACTACTCACTGTTGCCAGAGACCTGGCATACAAAAATATATAGAAACATTAAAAAAAAAAAAAAATCAGAATTTGACTAGTTGGTGAGATTAACTGAAACCGTCGCGGAGAGTCACGTTATAGATATGAGAATGGGGGAAACGGGCCGGCGCATTTTAAATAAACGTTTCTGTCATGTAGCGGGCCGCAAAATATCGTCTTGCGGGTCACAAATGGCTCGCGGGCCGCGAGTTTGAGACCCCTATATTAGATGTTTATTTATTAATATTCAGGATTATCTTATTTTTTATAAAAAGAATGTAAATAGTTATACTTTCCCACATCATTTTCAATGTATGCAGAATGTATGCGGGAACGAATTTCAAAATATCTTAATATTTCATTTTCGATTTCGGCTTCGGCTTCGGCTTCGGTTTCGGCCAAAATTCATTTTTAACTTTCGTGATTTTTTCGGTTTCGGCCGAAAGTCATTTTTAAACTTTCGGCATTTTTTCGGTTTCGGCCGAAAGTCATTTTAAACATTCGGCCTATTTTCGGCTTCGGACGAAATCAGAAAATCCCTTTCGGTCGGTCTCTAAAGTGTGGGCCACATAGGCCAGTCATTTATGGCAGTGAAGTTTGGACCACACAGGCCAGTCATTTATGGCAGTGAAGTGTGGGCCACACAGGCCAGTCATTTATGGCAGTGAAGTGTGGGCCACACAGGCCAGTAATTTATGGCATTGAAGTGTGGACCACACAGGCCAGTCATTTATGCCAGTGAAGTGTGGGCCACACACGCCAGTCATTTATCGCAGTGAAGTGTGGACCACACAGGCCAGTCATTTATGGCAGTGAAGTGTAGACCACCTAGGCCAGTCATTTATGACAGTGAAGTGTGGACCACATAGGCCAGTCATTTATGGCAGTGAAGTGTGGGGCACATAGGCCAGTCATTTATGGCAGTGAAGTGTGGGCCACACCGGCCAGTCATTTATGGCAGTGAAGTGTGGGCCACATAGGCCAGTCATTTATTGCAGTGAAGTGTGGACCACACAGGGAAGTCATTTATGGCAGTGAAGTGTGGACCACACAGGGCAGTCATTTATGGCAGTGAAGTGTGGACCAGATAGGCCAGTCATTTATGGCAGTGAAGTGTGGACCACATAGGCCAGTCATTTATGGCAGTGAAGTTTGGACCACATAGGCCAGTCATTTATGGCTGTGAAGTGTGGACCAGATAGGCCAGTCATTTATGGCAGTGAAGTGTGGACCACATAGGCCAGTCATTTATGGCAGTGAAGTGTGGACCACATAGGCCAGTCATTTATGGTAGTGAAGTTTGGACCACATAGGCCAGTCATTTATGGCAGTGAAGTGTGGACCACATAGGCCAGTCATTTATGGCAGTGAAGTGTGGACCACATAGGCCAGTCATTTATGGCAGTGAAGTGTGGACCACATAGGCCAGTCATTTATGGCAGTGAAGTGTGGACCACATAGGCCAGTCATTTATGGCAGTGAAGTGTGGACCACATAGGCCAGTCATTTATGGCAGTGAAGTGTGGACCACATAGGCCAGTCATTTATGGCAGTGAAGTTTGGACCACATAGGCCAGTCATTTATGGCAGTGAAGTGTGGACCACATAGGCCAGTCATTTATGGCAGTGAAGTGTGGACAACATAGGCCAGTCATTTATGGCAGTGAAGTGTGGACCACATAGGCCAGTCTTTAGTTGAAACTTAACTCAACCAAAGATGGCTTCGTCGCATGGCAGGACAAGGTGTCTAGCACAGTGGTTTTGGAACGTGCCACAATGTGTAGCATATTCTCCGCGTTAAGCGAGAGGTGCATTCGCTGGTTAGGCCACGTAAAGAGACTGTAGAAAAGCTGAATTCATAAGGATCTGCTGTTTGGAGAATTGTAAGAAGGGGCCAGAATTATTGGACGGCCCCGGTTACCACTTAAAGGACGTTAGCCAAAGGAGCGTGAGGGAAGTCATCTTAGAAATCAACGCATGGGAGATCATCGCTGAGAAACGTTCCAGCTGGCGAACAGCAGTGTATGACGGAGTAAAAAAGTCGGATCATGAGCGAAACAATTCCCTTGCAACAACAAGAGAATTAGGTGAGGCCGAATTTCATTTCAAGATTGACCTCGTAAGCCACTTTATGAAGTGCCAGTACTGATTTTAAATAAAAAATAACAACACATTTCAAGCAGGGAGCATCATGCGTGACGGTTGAACGCAAGTAAAATAGTTTTTTTTTTTTTTGGAGTTGACTTTTATATGGTTTAGGAATTCTGTAGGACTGTCTGTAGGATAACTGTTTATATTATGTCGGCAGGTAGGGTGTAGAACAGGGTGACCAAACGTCCCGTAAAAACGGGATTTTCCCGTTTTTTCACGAAGGGTACCCGTTGTCCCGAAAAAGTCTCTCGGGACGCCTAAATCTCCGGTTTTTTAAACCAAACACATTTTCAAATCACTAAAACTTCCTAATTTATAATATAACTTCAAGTATTATTTTGGCTAGCTGTCTTGCCAGTGCCAGTAGTGATGTGGGCTCGCGTGATGGCTGCACTGTTTCCCCTCATCCAGTGTCCCTGCCATAGTTCTTGGATGTAAATGTCTAGCGAAAGACACGAGACTTGAAGCCTCGGGGGGGGGGGGGGGGGGGGGGGGGGAGGATGAAGCTGTGCAGAACAATTTCGATTCCACTACCGCTACGTGTAATGTGTTACTCTTATGTGTGATCCCTGCAGGCCTTAGGTTTTGAACTTTATTCTTTAATTTTATATTATCTTCTCATTAGAACAATAATTGTGCCCAAGGGTCAATGTCAGTTTATGGCGGAGTATTCCAAAGAGTGGAACTATATTAAGAAGGGACGCTATGAAAAAGAAGTCGAGTGCACAGTTTGCAATAATGCTTTTAGTATTGGTCATGGAGGACGTTCAGACATACAGCAACACATCACATCAGTGAAACAAATGAAAAGACTGAGTGCCTCAATTAGATTTCTAGGTTAGATTTCATTGTTAAAATTAGCATATTTCAATAAAGAGTTTCCGGCGGAGGCCCCCCGGATCCCTCTTTAGCTGAAGGGTATTACCCCCCCCCAACCCCCACGCCAAAAAAAAAAAACAATAACAAAAAACCCAAAAAAAAAAAATAAAAAAAAAATAATAAAAAAATAAAATAAACCGTCCTTGAAAGCGTCCCGTTTTTTCCAAATCATGATTTGGTCACCCTAGTGTAGAACTGTATGTAGGCCTACTGTTTAAAGCCTGGCAGGTATGGCGTAGGCCTGACTGTCTGAAGAGCTATAGTTCATAGAAAATTTCAAGTTAGCCCTTTGCTTTTGCAACACTTGGAACCACCAAGTATTTCCCCCCAAAAAAAGTTAATAATAATTTAAAAAAAAAAGAAAAGATTAAACCTTAGTATAATCTCTTACTAGGACTAAGCTGGGGGAAAATAAAGCAACCGGTAGCTAATGACTAAACTCTTAAGTCTTAATGAGGACCTTATCATAATCTCACACATTAAAATACTTTTTATTAACTTTTTCATATTATTTTAATTTAGCTGGTATTATATTTTATTTAGAATTAATTTTATCCCATAATGATATTCACTTTTATTCCATTATACCGGGATAATACACGGAAATGAGCAACCCTAATATGGTTTGCTTTCTTTTTGTCCATTCTGAAAGTTTATTCTACCAAGAAGCAGGACATCTTTTCTCGGAATCGACACATGCGCCCCCATACGTGAAAATCTTTCAGAGAAAGACTGGCTTCAATTCATTTCAAATAGGCATCGATAATATGTTAGTATGTTTTCCCTTAAAAAACAAAAAAAACAAAAAAAAAAAAACAAAAAGAACTTTGGATTGAATCTTAAAATATTTTTTTTTTTTAAATATCCAAAATTAGCATATTGTATAAAAAGATAAAATATAAATACAATTTGTGTCGTTTGCTACTTATTTATTTACATTTTAACGTATTCGATACCAACAAAAATTATACCAGGAAGTAAATTTATATTGTTTGATACTTCGACACAGCACGCTGCAGCTGAGGAACGTCACTGTTGATTAGTTTGTAATAGTCTAATAAAAGTGTTAGTAGGCCAAAGTATTTAAAAAGTCTCTTTCATAACGTTTGATAAGTTAAATGATTTTGACGAAATCTCGCGTTATCTTGTATTATGTTGCATATATCTTTGTACTGACTGTATTGATAATGCAGCTTACCCGAATTAACTAAAGTAGAGAGTGCTTAAGAATAATAAGAGTTTGAGTCTTACTATTAGTCAGTTAGTGATAGTCATCACATTCAGAGTAAGACACTTGAGACATTCAGTTATCAGTTGAGTTTTGAGTGAGTGAGAGTATCTCAATTTCATTGTCCTCATTGTGTCATGACACTTCACTATAGTCATAGTCATAGTGTCAGTATCTTAAAAATATAATTATTCTATCTTGTCTTGTAGTATCTAGGCCTATGTTAAGGGATGCACCCTTCAAGTTTCAGTGATCAGCTATTGCTAATACCTAATATAATCTATAATAATAATATATTTCGTGGACTCGAAATCAATTGAGAGTTTCAAGGCTGCCCTGGCACCCACTAGGAGCGGTTAGGATGGCCGCATCGTTTCCGAAACCGTTGCACACATGCCAGTACTTGGTTGCAGCAACGTAGTCTATCAGAATAATATAGTTAACTACCAGTCAAGCACTAGACTAGACCCTAGGGTACATTCAGACGTCTTGGTTGCCATGATCCATGAAAGGTCAACCTGAACCCTAAACCTTTGTAATTAAGTTAAACATGTAAATGGCATAAAAAAATTGCTTTTTTAGCCAACCCAAGTTCGAGCTGGGCATTCTATTATGTGTTGGCTTGTGGTTTTTCAAAAGGCAAGGGGTGGTGCTGAAAGGCTTGGGAAATTTTAAGAAACGGTGGGTGGAAAGTAATTTTGAATTGAAAATGTCATGTTTCAAAGAAACTTTAGGCCCTATACATAATAGCCTAGGAATATGTAATATGTATAACTATATTTTATATTATATAACATATGGTTTTGATTGTCAGTGACCAAGAAAGGTGGATTAAAGATATATCTTTTGCAATACGAAAAGGATAAAAATAACTGATCTATTTTTCAAACTAATGTACCAGCATTTATTAACAATACATTTAAATTTAGGTAAGCAGTGTGAGTTGAAAACACTAAGACTTGTATTATTACAAAAGAGCCTCAGACTGACAAGCATGATTATTGATTTGCTTTTATTTTTTTTTTTTTATCCCTGGCTTGGATGCATCACATTATGTAACATTGTATTGTTGATTGATAAATTGGAGAATTTACTTACAGTCAGTCATTGAAGTATTAATCCTACCTGCTTTTAGTGAGCTTCTATCATATAAAGACAAGGCTGAGAATATGGAGATTAGTTGTACAGCATAGGCACAAAACAGAATATGGAGATTTTTAGTTGTACAGCATAGACACAAGGCTGAGAATAGGGAGATCAGTTGTACGCATAGACACAAGACTGAGAATTAAAGATTAGTTGTGCAGCATAGACACAAGACTGAGAATATGGAGATTAGTTGTACAGCATAGACATAAGACTGAGAATATGGAGATTAGTTGTGCAGCATAGACATAAGACTGAGAATATGGAGATTAGTTGTATATTAGGGTAGTAAGTAAGCAAATTAGCTTGCATATTTTATGTAACACATTGTAAATAGTTTTTTTAGCAAGTCAACAAAAAACATATTTCCTATTATAGAGCAGTTCTACAAATTTCAGCGACCTAAATTACTGCAATAATTTAACTTTTAGAACACTGTCAAAATAACTGACTGTTCCTGATTGTCTTTGTTGAAAGCGATGCACTATAAATTGATCCTTTTAACTTTATGTTCGTTGGAACAAATGCTTCTCAATGTGCTGATTTCAAAGATATCACGCATTCCATTATAAAGTTTATCATAAATTTGCAGTTGTAATGGAATGAGAACTGCCTTTAAAAACTGTGTTTCTTACTTAGGAATAAAATTTATAACTCTGTTCAAACTTAATATGCTCATTGACACGAGTTATATTAATTTACTAGCCCGTCAGAGTTAGCAGATAAAGATTTTCAAATGATTATCTGGTAAAGCGAATACAGAATTTTCCTTTGATGGAAGTCACAGATTGAGTTGAAAACCCATTTTTATGATTGATGCTGTTGTTTTTTCAGCAGAAAGGATTTTAAACCAAAGTATAAATATTTGTACCAAGGGTTTTTCCTTATCATATTCTCCACAGTGTATGCTCCTTGTTGCATTCTTATCATTGTATGTAGTGGAAGGTGATTTTGGTAATGTTAGTGAGATTTACCTGAATTAAGTTTCTGCCAATACACCTTAAAGAAGGCATAAATTTCTGGTTTACCAAGTTATGCCACATTTACATGATGGAAGATTACCAAAGAAGACTTCAGATATCCAAAACTCTTGCTAAATAATCATTTTACTAAAGTAGTAAAGGACAATTAAATTATTCAGCTTATAATGGAATTAATGAAATAATAAGATTCATTTGTATTTGATGAATTTTTTAAATAAATGTAACAATTTTACATGGCTTTGTGTAATTATCTTCCAGAAGGCTGTGAATATTTATCCTTAAAATGCTTATACTTAGGTTGGACAAGGGGCGGTGAATGTGAGTTTATGGGCCCCAGTTTGAGAACCACTTTGCCAGACTATAGCCTTATTATAATTAAGGTTTAAGACAGTGGGGCGTTAAGGGCCAGAGATTGAGAACCACTAGTCTAGACTTACAAGGCAGTTTATGAAATGACACGCTGTCCTTCTCGCAGGAGAACCTTGACTCCTGGTAAAATTTTGCCTTACGTAATGCTTTTTTTGTCGCAAGGTCTTCCTTTTGCGCATCCTCTGCCTTTTTGGACTCCTTGATACACTGCTGTTTGCCTGCTGGAACGGTGATTGACTATAGCCTTACGATAATTGAGGTTTAAGTTTAAGGCCATAACATGTGTAAATGTGTCTCACACTATCTCTAGTCAGGCCTTTCAGTGCTTAGTGACTTGTTTCTTTTAAAAAATCTTGACCAAGGAAATTAATTTTATTGTTATTAGTGGAATGTGTTCTTGGTAAAAGCTGCTTGTACTTTTCTTTGCTCATTTATTAACCTGTCCCTGTGTTTCGTTTTGTAAACTCTCCCAGTAAACATGCTCATTTATCATGAGAGGGATCATTATTTCCACTTTCAATCTCGTGATTTGCATTACTCTTATCATTGGTCATCCCAGTGTCACAAGACTACAGTACTAGCCCTTAGTCATAGTGAATGATATTGCAATATACATTGATGAATCAAGATTTGCCCATAGAAAATGATAGGGCGATAAAGATTTTTGATACATTACATTTTTATTTTTAATATGGATAATGTGGGGACAAATGGGTGAACATCACAATTTAAAAAAAGTCACCTACACTATGCTACAACTTGATAATACAAAAAAAAAAGTATCATATTTTTTTTGCACACTTGCTGATATAAACATTCCAATCACTTTTATAACAAAACAAATGTAAAATATTTTTGTTGATACAATGCAAGACAGATTTTTTTCTCATTGTTGATTAATATTTTATCCAGCAGATTGTAAAATCATCAGACTTCAACATGGTTCAGCGTGATTACAGTGTGGGTCAAAGAGTTGCCTTTGCTGGGTTAACGATAGGGTTTTTGATGTGCGCTGTGGGAGCTATAGCCCCCTTTTGGGTGACTGCCAAAGTAAGTTGAATTTAATCATAGTTTATATTTAATCCTATAACTGTCAAGAACAAATTTCTATAGCATCAAGCCATTTTTAGCAATTTCATATGCTTGTCAGAAATGACAAAAATCCCAGACTAAATGAAGTCAAAGACCCTTACAAGTATACATTTTCTGAAAGCACATTGGACAAGGTATCTTATGGTATGAAAAGAATTTGTTTTTATATAATGTTTATTGATATTGGCCTTGACCTTTACAGAGTGAGCAATATTTTACTACTCAAAATCTGAATTCAACCCACCCTCAATACTCCATAAATTGTTAATACTATCATAAAATCAATTTTTTGATAAACTAGAAGCAATATTCTTTCATAAAATGACAATTTATAGTTACTTATAAGGAAAATTGTGATATTGGTGAATTCTTTTTATTCACTACCTTCAAATTTCTGTCAGTTTAGGTTATTATATCCATTTTTTATTAATTAATACTCCAGAACATATACAATCATAAAATCTGAGCAGTAACTCTTTGAGATCCATCTGTGTCTTTTTCTGTTCGATTTCAACCCTTTCTCAAACAAATTTGGCCGTAACAATATGACTAAGCTGAGGGACAATATCTGACTCTTATCTCAACATTACGCTAGAGCCTATGCTGTCATTACTAGCACGTGCAATATCTCTGATATCTTTGCTTTCATTTTAATATATTTAAAATAATTCTAATAAAGAAATTCTGTGTTAATTTTGAAATCCCAAAGGAGGCCCCTCTCTGGCATCAGACATTATGGCAGTGAAACAAATTTGAGATAATTTCACATCCGATAAATTACAAAAAAGTGCCTGATAAAAGCACATAAACACACTGGTAGTAACGGAAGTAGGAAGCAAACTCATTTACTAATGATTATCGGCCATTATGACAGTTATAGGGTTAACGTAATTTTTAAATCCTTGATACGGTCATTAACTTTGCTTTTGTTTGTGGACTCACATCCCATCAACCCATCGAGCTGAAACTTTGCACATAGTCTCGTTGCTGATAACAACACATTCTTTCAAATTTTCAACCCCAACCCCAAAAATCTGTTTTTGTAAGGGAAGATGAAGGAAAGATGAATTTGCCAAATTGTCAAATAAAATTCCAGATAACTGCACTAAATGAGATTCTTTAAAAAAAAAAAAGTGCGTTTGGTGCAGAATATTTTCTTTTCTTTTCCTGAAATGGTGAAACAGATGTGCAATGTAAAGGCGGGTGGGTAATTAGGATATTAATATTGTTCAGGGGGCTTGAATAAAATGTGTGTTTGCTAGCCATTGGGGGGGGGGGGGGGGGGGGAGCACTGATATAAAGGACTTATACAAAAAACTTTATTTCTATGGGTTGTTGAATGGTGGATTGGTCATGGATGATGGATTGGTCATGAATGATGGATTATTCAAAGAATCTATAACCTTAATATTTTATTCATTGTTCTGTTTTATCATTGTTCATAAGTTTTGTCAGCAGAAAACATTAATTCAATTTTTCTCATTAATAGAGAAGCTTTATTCAACACAAAATAAGCGTGACCCTATTGCTGTACATTCACATATTTTGTCGTTTAATCTTCCTTCGCTATCTTTGAACTAGAGATTTAATGCAACTGCAGCAGTTTATCTGTTTTCACACTTGAATAATATTTGTTTTATATAAATCTGTTAGTCACATGGATGCTTTTTATGTGATGAATAGATTATGGTAGTAAATCTACTGAAAATCCTGTGGCATAACTTTAGCTGTGTTTGATGGGCCATAAGAAATAACGAGTTATAAATTATTACCGGTCTGCTAAATACATCTGTTATTTTATGATGATGTCCCAATGATAACGAAAGGGAAATAAATGATTAAATTACAAGACTGGTGGAGGTTTTCAGATTCTCAAATGGGAAATCATTTATCTCTTATTCTGAACTTTCCTGAATGTTTTATACAATGTAAATGGTTTGGTGTTTATTAGTAATACAGTTGGATCAAATCTTTGTATAATTCAAGGTTCGGGGGGGGGGGGGGGGGGCCCCTCAGTGTTCAATCCAGTTGGTNAGATCTTTGTGTTATCTAAGGTTCAGGTGGGGCACCTCAGTGCTCCATAGAGTTGGTTCAGATCTTTGTGTTATCTAAGGTTCAGGTGGGGCACCTCAGTGCTCCATAGAGTTGGTTCAGATCTTTGTGTTATCTAAGGTTCAGGTGGGGCACCTCAGTGCTCCGCAGAGTTGGTTCAGATCTTTGTGTTATCTTAAGGTTCAGGGGGGGGGGGGGCTCAGTGCTCAATAAATAATATCATACAGTTTAAATATCATAGAAACTCATTTTTGTTTCACAGGGGTGCCCTTAGCACCTGGTCACCAGGGTGCCTAAAATTTTGACCAAATGCCCGACTTTTCATGTTCTTTTTATATCAAATTTTCTAAATTCATTATACTGGCTCCTGAATAGTTTTTAGTTGTGTACACTTCAGCAGTCAATCTTTCACCTCATCCTCCTAACTCCCCACGCCCATTCAATTAAAAATAAACCTGTTCATTACTGCTGATTTCTATTGCACATACACCTGACTGCTTGCTTCTAGTGCACAGACACCTGACTGACGGATAAGCTCTCACCCACCAACAAGCCAACCATCTCCCCTAGTACAATTAACAATTGTCCAATGTAATGCAAAACAAATGTATTTTTAATACAGACAGCACAATTAACTACACACTCCATTGGTAGACTCCAGACAACATAATTGCCTAAGCACCTTATTGGTAGACTCCAGACTAAGCACTCTGTTGGCTGGTAGACTCCAGACTAAGCACTCTGTTGGTAGATGCAAGGCTAAGCACTCTGTTGATAGACTCCAGACTAGCACTCTGTTGGTAAACTCCAGACTAAGCCCTCTGTTGGTAGACTCCAGACTAAGCACTCTATTGGTAGACTCCAGACTAAGCACTCTATTGGTAGACTCCAGACTAAGCACTCTATTGGTAGACTCCAGACTAAGCACTCTATTTGTAGACTCCAGAAACTTTCATGAAGTCTGCTAAAAGAGAGAAACTAATTTTTATTTCTGAAATGAAAAAAAGATTAAAATATCATTTTAAAAAAATTCAAATATCTCTTCAACAATTATTTTTATCTCATACAATTCTAAAGGAAACTTATTTAAGAACTTTCCATAGACAGCCATTTAAAAAAAAAACTCATATTAAGATTGATTATTTTAATTTGACACATAAGCAAAATAAAATGTTTAATTTTAAATTTAACATTTTTTCAGGTGTCACTTGATAGTGTAACAAAAATTTTTGGTGAAAGCATTCCTATAATTGGTAGCATTGAATTGCTCTCAATGCATGGTGGTTTGTGGTGGAATTGTGTAGAACTCGTAGCTCAAGAGAGTAAATGTGAGGCTAACTCACTGGAAAATAGCACTGGTAAGTAAACTACCCTAAATGAGTCAATTGTTGGTGATAAGCCAGCTAATGCAGATAAGTCAACTAGTACTGATAAGTCAACTTAAAAACATTGGTACCGGTATGTAAGTTAAGTTTCGTAGAATCAATAAGTCACCAATGACTTTTAGTAGTTTAAGAGTGTGTTGTACTAGGTTTATTTATTTAGATACTTGTAACATTAAAGTAATGCATTACGAAAAAGATGTTTAACAAAAATTACACTACACTGATTAAAAAAATTGTGTTCAAAATTGTTTAGTCTTTTTAATCCTCTTGGGATGGCTGGGCTGGACCTATCGGCGAAGAATTTTATGCTGAAAAAGACGAGAAGCCCAGTAATAAAAGTCTAGAAAATTGGCTTGCTGGTCTTTGTACCAGTTAATCACATTGCTTCTTGGATTGCACGCTCATCTTGCCATTATACTGACAGCTGCCATTAATATTTTTCTTTCATTTTATATCAATTTTTTTGTGTACCTTGTGACCCCTAAAATAGCTTAAAAAATATTTTACCTTGATATTTGTTAAAAGGCATCAGACCCAAGGGCATAGTTTATGCAGTGTTTCCCATTGAATCTCATTCAAATATTGGTTAAGACTTATTTACTAAGCTTCAAAATTAAAAAATTAAAACAAAATTCTGCAAGTTAGAAGTGTAAAAAAAATTGCATGCATAAATTATGCAAATCAGGATATCTAATTTGCATAAATGTTGAGATTTCAGTTTCATTCATAAAGATGGTAATAGTTCATTCAATTCTCTACAATAAAATATGTATATTATTATGTAGTTTTATATTTGTAAAGTAATTAGTTTATTTTGTATAATTTGTTTTTGCAATATAAGTGCTGAGCTTGTAAAAAGGGCTCTGAGCTTGTAAAAATAAAGGACTTCATCTTCTTAGCTCTGACACCCCAAGAAAACACTGTCTCAAAGGAGTTTAAAGAAAGTAAAGTTTCATATTGTTACAAGATAATAATAATAATAATAATAATAAAGTTCATTTCAAAAACACGCTTCATCCCCAAAGGCTCGAAGCGCGGTACAAAGTAAAAAAAAAACAAATCTATAGTTTACCACATTTAAAACAAACGCAACACGACAAAAACTAAGTACAAGCATACAATGGCAAAGTCTTTCTAGCCATTTCAACCATAAGCAACACAGCCATTATGCATTAACTGGAAAATAATGTTGACAATCATCCCAGAAGGTGTTTGCGAAATAGATGTGTCTTTAAATCGGTTTTAAAGGACTCCAGTGTCTGGTTGTTTCTGAGATCGACAGGAAGGGCGTTCCAAATTAGTGGACCAGCAAATGCGAAAGTGCGCTTTCCGTAAGTCTCAAGGCAAACACGTGGTGTCGAGAGTTTGCCACTATCGGATGAGCGGAGCTCTCTAGTGGGTACATAAGGCGTCAGCAGCTCTTTCAGATAGGACGGCGCCAGGTCATGTAAGCAGCGGTAGCACAAAGTTGCGATTTTGTACTCTATGCGAGCACGCACCGGCAGCCAATGCAACTCTCTCAGAAGTGTTTTTGCATGGTCAAACTTGCGTTTGCGGAGAACAATGCGAGCCGCATTATTCTGTGCTATTTGAATTTTATCCAGGAGCGTAGCTGGAAGACCCACCATAAGAGCATTGCAATAGTCCATGCGTGATAGCACAAATGCAGACATCAGCCTCTTTGTTGCATCAATTGTTAGGAAGGGCCTGATGTGACTAATCCTGCGCAGCTCTAGAAAAATCGCCTTGCATAGCATGTTAATATGACTTTCAAAAGTTAGTCTTCCATCTAGGTAGACACCCAGGTACCGCACTGTTTGAGCTAACTCAATACGCACACCTGAGAGAGTAATGGATGTAGTGTTATTTGCAGATTTTTGCTTCTGAGCGTTATTGTTAGGGGTATAGGCCACACTTTTTCTCCCAAATTTATTTTTTAAACTAAAGATGCAGCTTAAAATAATTAAATGTTGCCCAAAAAAAAAAAAAAAAATGATCTGTGCGAGCAACGCTAAGTAAAGATGCAGGATATAATCAGGAATGGCCTTTACTTGGAACTAAGGATGTTAAACAATAACCAATCCCGCTTTTCAGTTTTGGAGGAAATTATTTTTATCATGACTTTTAAAATACCCAATAACAATAGTCAATGTATTTTATTATTATTCCATTAATTCAATACTTCTTTTTATTGTACAAAATATCGATATCTGGCTAATGTTAAAAACTGGTTTTAACAGGACTTTTTTAATCTGGAAAAGTGGTTGCCATGTTGCCGTCAAAATTTATTGTGGTACACACAGCAAGTTGCTAGATTACAGTCTCCCATAATTTATTTTGCACCCTTCCCCACCAAATATAAAATGAATGCGTACGTTATTAAAAGTACCCGAAGCCTCCCCCGAGGCACGCAGCCCTAAAACTTGTCTCGTGAAATATCAGGGCTGTTTAAGATGTATTGCGAATAGGGGTCAGTTCCAGGGGGTTTGGGGGTTGGAGCTCGCCCAAAACCCTGTCCTTCCCGAAATGTATATGTATTTATTTCTTAGCAAACAAAGTACAGGAACACCGTTCTCATGCATCTCTGCAAGACTCCAGCCCCGATTGTAAAAAATAAAAAACTGGTTTAAAACCAGTTCTCCAAAAATATTTTTTTTTAAACTTGGAACATTGCTGTAAGCATAACTTTTTCATGTAGTAAAATTGTGATGATACCACTGTGTGATTATTTATATGGCTATAAATATTTGGAACTGAAAAATAGGCTATATTTTTAATTCTTATGACAGATGCGCTGTATTTTTAATTGTTATTACAAATAGGCTATATTTTATATTCTTATGACAATTAGTCTATATTTTTAATTTATATGAAAAATAGGCTATATTTTATATTCTTATGACAATTAGTCTATATTTTATATTCTTATGACAAATGGGCTATATTTTTAATTTATATGAAAAATAGGCTATATTTTATATTCTTATGACAATTAGTCTATATTTTATATTCTTATGACAAATGGGCTATATTTTTAATTCTTATGAAAAATAGGCTCTATTTATATTCTTATGACAGATAGGCTATATTTTTATTTCGTATGACAAATAGGCTATATGTAAAATTCTTTTAATAAATAGGCTATATATTGTTTAATTCTTGTTATGTCTAACTGAACCAAAACATTTTTAATAACATAGAGATAACTTTTAAAGCATGCGATAGAAATTATTGACACATGACAAAAAAAACAAAGAAAGAAAGATGGTATGTATAGTAGATTCACAAATGTCTTTTGTGTACAATTTCAGCTGGCGATTGGGTCATTCGAGTGGGTTCTGCAGTGAATGTCCTTTTGTCTTTGTTCTGTGCCCTGGCTGCCCTTTGTAGAAGTTGCTGCTGTGGTGGTGGCAAGACTGTCTGTCATGGAGTTATGGCATTCTTTGCTGGTAAGAATACATGAAAACTTTGATCTCTTGTCTTGCCCATTTCCCCACCTTAATTTGATTTTCTACTTTGCACATCTCCCCATCTTACTTTGATCTCTTTCCTCACGCATCTCCCCTCTTACTTTGATCTCTTACCTCGCCCATCTCCCCTTCTTACTTTGATCTCTTACCTTGTACAACTCCCTATCTTACTTTGATCTCTAACCATGTGCATCTCAAAGCCTTCAGATATTAAATGACAATAGCTCCATCTCCATCAATATCCCCACAAGGAATTATATGAACTTTGACTTAGCCATGGCTGGACAAACAGTTGAACCCAGGACGGCTTAAATATGTGTAACCATGTGCTGGTGATAAAACAGCAGACAGTTTTAAAATATATACTCAATAAATTCAGATCTTGAGGACTATAGATTTTTTTTGGTTCTATAGACAATGCCAAGGTAAAATCTAAAGATAATGTCCAAAGAAAAAGGACAATACAAATTGGCCAGAATGGTGCCGGCGAAGAGTGCCACACCTTAAGGATGAGATGAGAAATTTGAATGCCAATCACCTATAAGCGCATCCATTATAAATAGGGCCGTGCAGACAAACGAGAGAGCATCTATGTCACACAAAGACCAAGACGGTCTACTACTAGCCTTGGAGCATAATTTCCTGTGGTGAAATGACAATTCCTAATGACTCCAACCTGAATAATAGTTAAAATTCTGAACCAAAACCCTAAAGACCTACATGTATCTGTACACCTTAAAGCCCTATATGTATCTGTACACCCTAAAGACCTATATGTATCTGTACACCCTAAAGACCTTTATGTATGTGTTCGTGCCCTATCTCGGCTATCCAAGATACCACTTTTAAAATTTGTACAAGATAATTAGTTACATAGACATTTTAAAAAAAGGGGTTGGAACTCATTACTATATACACACCCTCTAACAAATGTGGACTTTCAAATATGCAGTTGTAAAGATAACAAAATCCCCTTTCCAACAAGGTATAATTTATAAAATAATACCCAAGGGTTCCCCAGAAATAAATTATTAAAATGATCCCAAAACCACAGTGGTTTCCCCAGTTTAAGCATTATACACGATGGAGGTCACAACATTCATGCCGTGTAGTACATAAACCAGAGGTCAAAGTCCACAACCCAGGTTCAATGCAAAATACTATTTTGTTACTCAAAATAATTACTGAAAACAATTAGATCTAGATTCGTTGGGCAGGTCTGCTGAAAGATTTGGGAGACTTTGTGCTGAAAGATTTGGGAGACAAGTCTGCTGAAAGATTTGGGAGACAGGTCTCCAATTTTTTAATACATAATAAAATTTTGAGGGAGGTATAATCAAGATTTAACAAGGTTGTTTTCCCTTCTCTTTGCAGGCGCTGCAGGTGTCGCTGTTGTAGTGGTGTTTTCTCAGTCCATGGAAGATTTCTTTTTTTACAAGTTATCTCTGGTCAAGTACGGCTGGGCTTTCTTCGTTTACATTGCAGGATCAGCTCTTGTGACCATCATGTCTTTTGTGCTCTGCTTTGCCTCACCCATGAATCCCTTCACTCCAATGGTATGTATAGTGTCTTAGTGTACACAAGGGGGTCAGGTGTTAGCCATCAGCTCTTGTGACCATCATGACTTTAGTGTACACAAGGGGGTCAGGTGTTAGCCATCAGGTCTTAGTGTACACAAGAGGGTTAGGTGTTAGCCATCAGCTCTTGTGAACATCTTGTCTTTTGTGCTCTGCTTTGCCTCACCCATGAATCCCTTCATTCCAATGGTATGTATAGTGTCTTAGTGTACGTGTAAGGGGGTCAGGTGTTAGCCATTAATTTACATAGCTCAATGCAATCACCAGCATTGGAAGATCCTTCTCACTGACTGAGCCTCATTTTCATGTCCATTTTTTTGGTACTGAATGTTTTTTTTGTAAAATGACAAGTCAGACTTGTGGTTTGAAATTCTGCAACTTAAAGCCCAAGTTTTTGTTGATTTACGGTGTGCATTTCTTAAAACTCATTTAGTTATTCAATGTGTCTATTTAATAGATCTATAAAATGGTGTGCATAAATGTGGCCATGATTTCACTGTCTTAATTAGTTTACCTTTAGTGTATTTTGTTTAAGGACAGTTCAATTACATTAATGACATTTAAGAATATTTTTACTCTGTATTTTAAATGTATTAAAAAGTGTATAAATTAAGTACATCTGGACTATGTGCTCAAGAAGCACTTTGTCCACTGCATCCATGTCTCAAGAAAGTATATGTAACAACCTCTCTCTGTCGCTGTTTCTCTCTCGCCGTTACTCTCTGTTGCCATTTCTCTCTGTTGCTGTTTATTGCTTCAACTTTGTTTCTTTTTTACTCTTTTCCACAAATCAGATTGTTAATGGGGTTGGCCACATTCTGCCTACTGGATATACCCGAATGACCAATGACCATGTCCAGCTTGACCAGCCTGTCACTTTCCAGAATGATGTGGTGTATCCCCAGCACTCTACCAGTCGCTACTAGAGCTCAAGGACCTGCAATGTGCACAGAAACGAACTAGTTTTTTCTTATTTTCCAGTCTTAACAATGTGTATTCCAGTAATCTAACATTTCTAGTTTCTAGTTTTCTTTTTAAATCAAATTGTTACCCAATCTTCCAGAAGTATATAAACAAAATTACTTTGTTTTTTTAAAAATAATTCTCTCCTCTGTAAATTTGACACATAATTAACACCAAAGTCAGTTTCTTTTAGCTACCAGCCCTAAAAGTTCATTGTGTGGTTCATTCATTTCATCCACTTTATTCACACACAAAAATATTGAACAGTGTCTAAGATGGTGCCTTAGAATCAAACGTTTTTTTTTCCTTCTCTCCATTCAAAGTGATCTAGATAGAGAGAAAATAATCTTAGAAGCAGTGGCAGTCACGGTGCTCACTCTGGTGACTTAGATATGTTTATGTTTAAAACATCCACCTAAAGGACAGCATGGTGAAAGGAAAATTGTTTCTATCAAAGGTCTTTGATGCATGTGCAATCTGACCTTTAACCTACTCCTGCCTAACCTACTTTTATGGGAATCCCTTAAAATTTCTAAGCAAGGGTGCGTAACTCTCTCGAAAGCGATACATTAAAAAAAAGATTTCATGTTTCCTTTCAGATCTTATAAATATAAAACTGAATAAAATGTCCTCATACCCATGAATAATGCAGTTATGAATATAAAATATATCAATTTTAATAACTGAACTTGAATATTTGTTAATTTTCATAAGATTTTGGCCAATGCTGGTGCACACCATGGTCACAGAAGACGGTAGCATTAACGACCAATGTATTAATACTCATTTTAAACTCTGATGTAGTAATATCTCTTACAAAAGAATCATCAATATTACTTTTGGCATTCATATGAACGCATTCTACATCATTCCTAAGATGATGGGTGAGCAACTTTAGTCGCACTGACACCAGTATAATGCCGCCCGCAAGGCTTTTGTCAACTGGATTCATGTTTTCATAAAAATGTACAAATTGTGAACCATCATTTTTAAAGAAACAATTGAAAATTTAAAAATTACAGTTTAAAATGTCAAACTCTATTAATAATGATAGCAGCAAGTTTTCATGTAACCAATGTAGCTACATTGAGAAGTCTTACACTATGAGAAGTCTTCCACTATGAGAAGTCTTACACTTTGAGAAGCTGAATACTTGCAATAGTTTTGAAATGATGGCAGTTGTATTGAATAGGGGCTGGGCTGCTACATGGCCATGACCTTGATAAAGCTGGTGAAATATGCAATGGGGGGGTTGTCAAGATAATAGGAGTGGTCAGGGCAGTGAGAGGGGTCAAGGCAGGACAGGGTTCTATATGAATCAACCACTGCACACAAAAGTTTAAACAAGTTCATTAATTGTTTTAATATTGTTCTACAGTTTTCTCCACTTAAAACATTTGACTTTCCTATGTATATATATATTTTTTAAAAAATTTTTGTATGGCTTGAGACCTAATTTTCAATGGAGCCAGAAATATTAATTTTGAGAACCCTTTTTATCATGCAGAGTGCTCTACAAGTGTTAATCTCATGTGAGGTGAAATTTATTTCTTTATTTTTGTAATACATTCTTTATGTTAGTCAATTCAGTTACTTCTGTAAGTATGCCAGAGGGTACTCATTTAGATAGGCCAGAGGCTAGTCCCGTAAGTAGGTCAGAGAGACTTCTTTAAGTAGGCCAGAGGCTAGCTTTGTAGGCTACACCTGTACTGTAAGTAGGCAAGAGGCTACTTCTGTAAGTAGGCTAGAAGGTACTCATATAGATAGGCCAGAGTCTAGTCCCGTAAGTAAGTCAGAGACTAGTCCATTAATTTTTTTTTAATAGAAAAAAAGGAGAAATGTGTGAATATTTATGTTTCAATGTAACATTGTTTATTGTGTTCTTGAACAAATTAACATTGATACTTTGATAAGCCATATTACTGGGACGTCATTAGTGTTATTAAATGTTTGCTGCTGTCAATGTCAGTAAATGACACTCACTTTTCTGATCTAATCTGAAACATTTTTTAAGCACTGAAACTAAAAGCTCATGATTTTTGTCTGAATGGCTATTTAAGATTTCTTGAATTATTTTCTGACATGTATGTTTCAAACACAATCATGTATGTTTCAAACACAATTATGTATGTTTCAAACTCAATCATGTTTGTTTCAAGCACAATCATGTATGTTTCAAGTACAATCATGTATTTTCAAGCACAATCTTGTATGTTTCAGACAGTCTTATTCCAGCTCTAAAGCTAATGCCAAACTCACTGCACACCTTTCCCCATTGACTAACTGCAGGACTGAAACTCTTATTTAAATGATAGTTTACATGGCAGTCTAGCCATCTCTAGTGGTGATTCTCAAGTAATTTAGGCCTTCACATAGAACTGAAGGGTCAATATTTGTTGATCACTTAAATATTATTCTGAGAAGGATGGGGGAAAAGTTACGAGCCCATCCTATTTATCTCCCTGTTTCAAAAACTCAGCAAGTCTTGTTTATTTTATGGACGTATGGAGCAAAAATGTTTGTCAACTCCTGACTTGATTGATTTCATTTTTTAAAAATTAAATGTCCACCTACATTTTCTGTAATTTATGTGTATTTGTATTTTTGCTTAGTTACAGTCAAGCTTTCAGTCTACTCCGCAATGCAAATTTTTTTTTATTATTTAGGACATTTTTATTTAGAGGCATTTTTAAAAAAAATGTGCTTGTTGGAGTTCACATTTTTATTTTACTGCTTTGAATTTGTGGACAGGAGGCACAGCACTTAATTTGCATTTAATTAACTTAATGATATTACATTTGATATATTTTTTGGCAACCATTCCACATATCGTTTACTCAACATGAAGTGATATTATTTCTAACAGATTTTCTTCAAGTTTTCTCAGTAATGCTGTAAACCAATGTAAACAAAGATTTTTTTTTTATCTTTAGTGAAGACAGCTGAATTTCAAGAACAAATTTAAGCTGTCACAAGACAGTTGAACCTTAGCTTGATCTTATATAACACAGCCATAATACTCCAGTCAGTGGCTGTCTGCATCTGTCCATCAAGGAATTCCTTCTTTGAGAATTTTATGGCTGTTTAAAACATCTGCTGTTCTTTTAGTCCATTGTCTTGGTGTAGAAGATATGTTACCAGACTTTTGTCGTGCCGTCAGTTTTGCGTAGGTATGTCAGTTGTAAGCTGTTCTCATGCCTGGGCTGAGATGTCCATGCCTCCCTGCCTTAGACTTAGACTAAGGTAGAGGAGTGCATTGAGCACACACATCTGGTAGATCAGCAATTTGGTCATTTCTATGATGTTTTCATTGTTCCCAGGTCACTTCTTCTTCCACCTGGTCATAGATGCTGCTGCTTTTGCCATCCTTTCATTCAACTCTTTATCAACAGAGAGCAGGCATAGGGTTGACTGACAACTAACTGACCGAGTCAACTGAGAACAGGCATAGGGTTGAATGACAACTAAGTGACCAAGTCAAATAGTTTTATCTGTTCTATGAAAGCAATATGGATGGTCATCATCTCACGATGATGACACTTCAACTGGCATTGACAAAAGGTCATGGTGACGACACTTCAACTGGCATTGACAAAAGGTCATGTCAATGATTCAATGACAGACTTTTATACATAAATAAAGAAATTAAATCGTTTCCAAAACAGGAAGTTTTCAAAGGGGAATATTCCCTCAAGCTGGAATGTTTTTGGTATTTAACACAATGCTCATCATCACAGTAATTATTGCTTTTTGTTTTTTTTTTAATGGTTACTGTATTTTTCACTTTGTGTATCTTTCCATAACTGCTCTAGGCCAGTGTATTATAAAATAATATGAGTCATGATGTGAATCTAAGTTTCTTTCACTTGGTATCATAACATGTCCATTTGGAGGGGGGGATTGACAAATTTCTTATCTTTGAACAAACTTTTAAGGATCGTGGGTTTTGTTCACTGAATCTCTAGCTTATTTTGGAAGCTGATATGTTTTGATTTAAAGCCACTCCTGTCTGCTCAGTCAGGTTTTGTTGTGTTCAAAGATGGCTACATTAAACCAAAGACTACCAAACCATTTGTGAGATCAAAGGTAGCTACATTAAAATTAAACCAAAGACTACCAAACAATTTGTGAGATCAAAGGTAGCTACATTAAAATTAAACCAAAGACTACCAAACAATTTGTGAGATTAACTCAACACTTTATTACAATGGCTGCAAGCTATTTTATTATTTGCTTGGTTTATAATTTTACTGCTTGGTTTATAATTTTACTGCCATAATTTCACCCACTTTGATATTTTTCTGTTTGTTCAGATTTATTGTCTTGATTTGATGTTATTAAAGTAGTTTCATTTCACCAGTTGTTTTATTCTTTCCATTGTTTGATGAGAACTTTTTTATATTGATCTAATTCTAATCTTGTGAGTGGGGTGTGTGACATCTGGTCAGCAGATGGGGTTGGTGACAGCTTTGTGACACTTAGGTAAAGTTTCTTTGTCTTCCCCCAGTCACTTCTTTCTTTAACTCTGTCTCACTCTCTTTATTGCTTCATTGTCTGTCACTCCCACTCTCTACTGCCTGTATCAATTTCCCTCACTCTATTGCCTGTATCACTTTCTCACTATATTGCCTGTATCAATTTCCCTCACTCTATTGCCTGTATCAATTTCTCTCACTCTATTGCCTGTATCAATTTCTCTCACTCTGTTGCCTGTATCAATTTCTCTCACTCTGTTGCCTGTATCAATTTCTCTCACTCTGTTGCCTGTATCAATTTCACTCACTCTATTGCCTGTATCAATTTCTCTCACACTATTGCCTGTATCAATTTCTCTCACTCTGTTGCCTGTATCAATTTCTCTCACTCTATTGCCTGTATCAATTTCTCTCACTCTATTGCCTGTATCAATTTCTCTCACTCTATTGCCTGTATCAATTTCTCTCACTCTATTGCCTGTATCAATTTCACTCACTCTATTGTCTGTATCAATTTCTCTCACTCTATTGCCTGTATCAATTTCTCTCACTCTGTTGCCTGTATCAATTTCTCTCACTCTGTTGCCTGTATCAATTTCTCTCACTCTGTTGCCTGTATCAATTTCTCTCACTCTATTGCCTGTATCAATTTCTCTCACTCTATTGCCTGTATCAATTTCTCTCACTCTATTGCCTGTATCATTTTCTCTCACTCTGTTGCCTGTATCAATTTCACTCACACTATTGCCTGTATCAATTTCACTCACTCTGTTGCCTGTATCAATTTCTCTCACACTATTGCCTGTATCAATTTCACTCACTCTGTTGCCTGTATCAATTTCTCTCACTCTGTTGCCTGTATCAATTTCTCTCACACTATTGCCTGTATCAATTTCTCTCACTCTATTGCCTGTATCATTTTCTCTCACTCTGTTGCCTGTATCAATTTCTCTCACACTATTGTCTGTATCAATTTCTCTCACTCTATTGGCTGTATCAATTTCTCTCACTCTATTGCCTGTATCAATTTCTCTCACACTATTGTCTCTATCAATTTCTCTCACTCTATTGTCTGTATCAATTTCTCTCACACTATTGTCTGTATCAATTTCTCTCACACTATTGTCTGTATCAATTTCCCTCACACTATTGCCTGTATCAATTTCTCTCACTCTATTGCCTGTATCAATTTCTCTCACTCTATTGCCTGTATCAATTTCTCTCACTCTATTGTCTTTATCAAATTCTCTCACTCTTGCCTGTATCAATTTCTCTCACTCTATTGCCTGTATCAATTTCTCTCACTCTATTGCCTGTATCAATTTCTCTCACTCTATTGTCTTTATCAAATTCTCTCACTCTATTGCCAGTATCAATTTCTCTCACTCTATTGTCTTTATCAATTTCTCTCACTCTATTGCCTGTATCAATTTCTCTCACTCTATTGCCTGTATCAATTTCTCTCACTCTATTGCCTGTATCAATTTCTCTCACTCTATTGCCTGTATCAATTTCTCTCACTCTATTGTCTTTATCAATTTCTCTCACTCTATTGCCTGTATCAATTTCTCTCACTCTATTGCCAGTATCAATTTCTCTCACACTATTGCCTGTATCAATTTCTCTCACTCTATTGCCTGTATCAATTTCACTCACTCTATTGCCTGTATCAATTTCACTCACTCTATTGCCTGTATCAATTTTACTCACTCTATTGTCTGTATCAATTTTTCTCACTCTATTGCCTGTATCAATTTCTCTCACTCTATTGCCTGTGTCAATTTCTCTCACTCTATTGCCTGTATCAATTTCACTCACTCTATTGCCTGTATCAATTTCACTCACTCTATTGCCTGTATCAATTTCACTCACTCTATTGCCTGTATCAATTTCACTCACTCTATTGCCTGTATCAATTTCTCTCACTCTATTGCCTGTATCAATTTCACTCACTCTATTGCCTTTATCAATTTAACTCACTCTATTGCCTGTATCAATTTCTCTCACTCTATTGCCTGTATCAATTTCTCTTACTCAACTTTGATGAGTTTCATTGGACAAAGATCACAGCCTAAAAGGATCTCACAATTTCATGATTATATTGCGAGGAAGTTAGTTTTAAGAAATCCAATTTAGTGTTTCAGGAAACTGACTAGTAACGTCCCATCGCTATCCTCCTAGTGATAACAAATCGAGTAATGTCCCATCACTATCCTCCTAGTGGAAACAAATCCAGTAACTTCCCATTGTTTGCGTTCAATCACGTTGAAATTGGTTAAAAACTTTATGCATTTCAAAAATTTCTTTGGTGGAAGGTGCCTTTGGTTTGGTCGCATCACTTTGCTCCAATAAGTGAAGAATTGGTAATATAAATACAGTAGTAACCTTTCTGATCAGAACATTCAGATTAAAAACAAGAATTGTTATGAAAACTGATGCAGTGTACCTAGTCCTTATATCGCATTAAGCATATTAGACGAGTCAAGAATTCAGTTATCTAAAACTCTTGTTAAATATTTAAACAACTTTAAAAATCTAAGGTATCAATACACTTCAAGAAAAGTTTTAACAATAATTTGATCGAATACTATTAAATATGCTACAGGTTTACATTTAATTGAGTAGTTGTCGGTCAGAGAGAAGGTCCTACATGTTTACTTTTAATTGAGTAGTTGTCTAATCACACAAGGCCGCACAGGCCATTCATTTGAAGATGTTTATTTTTGGATAAGACAAGAGGACGTGAGGGCTGCGTACATTGCGCTAAAGCCAAACTTCTTTTTAGAACCCCTGAGCTAACGTGTTAAAACCATTGGTGCACGGTCTTTATTTTCGTGGTAAAAAATTGCAGATTGACACCAATGTCGAATTTCTCTACTCTTTCTGACTGAAGCAGAAAGGCATGGGGGCAGTGAGCACTCGCCCGGGGACTTTTTGAAAGTGGACGAGGTTTCACAATGACGGATATGGAAGGGGAGCTGGTTCCAGAACGTGGGCCCATGGAAGTAGAAGGAGCGTTCACCGATGGTCTTAGTTTTGGTTCTTGGGATTGAGAGGGTTCTACTGTCAATGGAAGAGCGTAGTTGTCTTGTGGGGATGTAAGGAAGCAACAGTTCAGAGAGATAGACAGGAAAGTGAGGGTCAGTGAACGAGTTGAAGCA
>CAXITT010000550.1:10587-88438 GCA_964033795.1 Lymnaea stagnalis
AGATGTCGTTCATGTAGTTTCAATACGATCTACGCAATAAGCGTTGAATGGTTCGGCGGAGTCTCAGTACCTCATCTCTCAGTTCAATCGAGCCATTTTTCTTCATACGTTTGTATTGGCGGTCTCTCCTGTGGATGAGAATACGGATTTCAGCCGTGACCCATGGCTGATTTATCCTAGGTTTGGTGATTTTTGTGTGGTATGAATTTCTTCACTGCATCAGTGATTGTAGTCTTAAACTTCACCCACAGCTCTTCTGTTGTCGCTGTACCTTGAATCCCCTGCATGTTTGAGCTTAGCTCTGTGGTTGCAATCCTTAGGCCATCCCAGTCTGCCTTGGCATACATTCTGTTGGCCTTTACATCAGCTAGCCCTTTATCCACTGTAATGTGGCATCGATTCAAACTTAAAGCTTCATTGTGGCTAGTCTAATGGTTGCTTCATATCTCTGACCTTTAAGAACTTCAAAGCAACAGAAATTGCTGTGAACATAGCTTTTGTGAATTCTTTTTACTTGGATTGCTTATTAAGCTGAAGTTATTCAAAAGAGTAACCTAACAATGATGTAAAATTTCTTTGTTACCCTCTTGAAATTTGAAAGGGACAGACCATTATTAACTGTTCTCCCCCCATTTTTTCACAGGGCACAAGATCAACAATAACCAGGCCCATAGACAAGTAAGCTATTTAAGATAAGACATCTACAAATTTGGTTCCGCCAAGGCAAACCAATGATGGTCAACTCTTGATAGCTTGAGAGTTTGCCAGAGTTACAATAAGCCTTGTTTCATCAAGGGTAAATAAAAGTTGTGCCCCAAGGAATGAAAACTGAAACTTTAGATAAAAGAAACAATGCCCATCAGATAAGGCATTTACAAAAATTTGAAGAGAAAAGGCAGTAATTTTAGACAGTATATATGTCATGAACTGCACTTTTATTAGATTGTTCTATTATTCCCAAACAATAACATTTATACCAACATATAAAAAACTCCATGTTTTAGTCCAAGTCTGATTCACTTGGTTCATTTTGGTTGTTGTTTTGTGGCCTACTATGAAAGCATGATCATGTTTTTTGTGGCCTACTATGAAAGCATGATCATGTTTTTTGTGGCCTACTATGAAAGCATGATCATGTTTTTTGTGGCCTACTATGAAAGCATGATCATGTTTTTTTTGTGGCCTAGTATGAAAGCATGATCATGTTTTTTGTGGCCTACTATGAAAGCATGATCAAGTTTTTTGTGGCCTACTATGAAAGCATGATCATGTTTTTTGTGGCCTACTATGAAAGCCTGATCATGTTTTTTGTGGGCTACTATGAAAGCATGATCATGTTTTTTGTGCTCAATACACACAACAGGGGGAAATTTATGCTATAAAAAATTTCATTCAAACTCAAAGGGATTCAGAATTCATATTTAAAGTAAGTTAAAAAAAACAAAAAAAACAAGTACAAGCGTCTTGAAAACAAAAGAATTATCCCAAGTCTTAGCTATAAAAGTCAAGAGTTTTCAAAAGTTGACCCTATTTGCACATGCCACCGAAACATGAAATAATTTGTTATGATGATGACATTAATTTAGGGGAGAGTATTTCTTGTCAGTTGCTTTTTTTTTGTTTTTGGTATCAATATTTTCTTCAATCAAATTTTAAAAGTATTTTAACAAAGCTCATCCAATTAAATGCTACTGATAGTGCTCATCCAATAAATGCTTCTGATAGTGTCATCTGTAGCTATTGTAAATTTCAGGGCGCCCAAACACCGGCCTGCTTCAACAAGCTTTACCGAGGGCATCAAAGTCCACACGTCCTCATCACACCATTTAGGAATGGAAACTGCCACCCCCAATCATACGCTTCCTAATATTACCTCCCCTGTTATGACGCAGCCCTCCAAGGACACTCACCCTAAAGTATCCCAAACCCCGCAAGTCAGACCCCCCCACCCCAAAATCTCCATCCCATCAACCAGACCAGGCTCAAGCATTAGTCAACGGTGAGACACATGCACATGAGAACCATGCAGAAGTGAGGGGAGCCCAACAGGATACCACCAAGCCTCCTGTTCTGTCGGCTGTTGCATCGTCTGAAGATCTGGAAACCATGGATGATTTTAAAGATGCCATTGATGAAACTATAACTACATTTTTTTCAGTAATGCCAACAAGGTTTGTTTTGCCTCCGTCTAATTCTTAGATTTTCTACACCAACTATTGTTTGGTGATACTTCAGTCAAAAAGACTATTAGTTTCTTTTTGATTTATTTCATTTTTCATTTCATAGGTTAATATCAAATTTGACAAAATAAATGCAACTGATAGTGCTCATCCAACAAATGCAACTGATAGGGCTCATCCAATTAAATGCTACTGATAGGGCTCATCCAATTAAATGCTACTGATAGGGCTCATCCAATTAAATGCTATTGATAGTGCTCATCCAATTAAATGCTATTGATAGTGCTCATCCAATTAAATGCTACTGATAGGGCTCATCAATTAAATGCTACTGATAGGGCTCATCCAATTAAATGCTATTGATAGTGCTCATCCAGCTCACATTTACAGGGCCTCAGATTTTTATAAATATTTTACTAAAATTGTTACTGATCATGTTGGCAAAGTACCAATGGATATGAATTTCAAAATTTTTTGAAAAATTAGGATGTGGGTGCACTAACAGAAATTCGTAAAGTGCATCTAACTCAAGTTGATGAGTTCACAAATTGTGGCTGCCATGGCTCACCAGGCTATTTATTGTGGTGTAAAATGGGTCCCGATATAAGAACTATGAATATAGTTCAAGGGCAGGGTCATTATTGGAAAGTGGGGGGGAAGAGGGTAGGACTAAGTGGGTATCAATTGGTAACTGAAATTTTATGAGCTCACTATTTGTTGTTAGTGTTTTTTTACATTTTGTTTCTCCAGTTTTGCCAATGTTGATACCAATCAAGAAGATAGCATTCACGTCATTCCATTTTTAGAAGCTTGCACCAATTTGGTTCCTATTTTTGGTGAGTAAATAAATGGCCATATGTGCTCATTTTCTGTTTGAGTTTATCAAGCTGTTACGTAATACCATGTTTTAGATTTTAATGTCTCAAAATTTTAGCATCTTGTATTGTTCCACAGAATAGGTCTGGTGTTGTTTTTGTTTGAAGTTGTAGAAATTACAATTCTGCTGTAATATTTCTGTTTTTACTCTTCATTTTGCCAGCTATCAAAAAGTATAATAGTCACATACAAAAAAAAAAGGAAAGATTTTAATGAAAAATATTAACTTTTTTCTCATGCTAAGCTAGTGACATTCAACTGATTGCCATAAAATGCTAACAAACAAAACACCATCTTTCTCTCCCCCCACCCCCCTCCCTATTTCCCCCCCAACAGATAAATTAAATAGTACTGCATTCTCACCAGTAAAAATGGATTTCTGTGGCAACATTAGGGTGAGTTCATTATAATTTCTAAAATTAGATATTTAATTCAGAATTCAATATAAGGAAGTTGTGGTTAAAATGTTTTTGAACTCATTTCTATGTTTTTGTTGTTTCTTGTTTTGTCATGTCTGTTGAAGAAGGCTTTTAGCTGAAACGTTCACCTTTTATTGTCCAGTCTTTTCGTTTCAAGGTTCAACACACCTTGTTTCACAATTTCCTTCACATGGCTTGAACGCAGTCCTACCTTTATTATCTTATCCTAAATGGGGTGGGGGGCAGCTTCTGAACAAACAGGCTTTAGAGCGAGTGTCCACAGTTTGTGTTGCTATCTTGTAGTTAAGTATAAGCAATAGGAAAGTATGTGTAACCTTTGCTGATAATTTCACTCCAGGAAATCTGCAGTATGTGTCCCTATCTTGTAGTTAAGTATAAGCAATAGGAAAGTATGAATAAACAATAGTAAAGTATGTGTAACCTTTGCTGATTTCACTCCAGGAAATCTGCAGTATGTATCCATATCTTGTAGTTAAGTAAAAGCAATAGGAAAGTATGTGTAACCTTTGCTGATCATTCCATTCTAGAAAATCTGCAGTATGTGTCCCTATCTTGTAGTTAAGTATAAGCAATAGGAAAGTATGTGTAACCTTTGCTGATAATTTCACTCCAGGAAATCTGCAGTATGTGTCCCTATCTTGTAGTTAAGTATAAGCAATAGGAAAGTATGTGTAACCTTTGCTGATAATTTCACTCCAGGAAATCTGCAGTATGTGTCCCTATCTTGTAGTTAAGTATAAGCAATAGGAAAGTATGTGTAACCTTTGCTGATAATTTCACTCCAGGAAATCTGCAGTATGTGTCCCTATCTTGTAGTTAAGTATAAGCAATAGGAAAGTATGTGTAACCTTTGCTGATCATTCCACTCCAGAAAATCCAACAGAAACATCTCAGCGACCCGGAGCAGTTCCAGACCCTCCAGTCGATGGTGCTCCACGAAGTTGAGATTGGTCAGCAAACACACTCAAACTCGGCAACATCTGCTCTCTTGTGGCTTAAAAGGTTTTTATGTCATTGCTCATTTGCTGTTGTTGACGTCTTGCGCCATTTAAATTGGTTTGCTTCAAAATTGTTTTTTAAAACTTGTTTTTTTTTGTTGTTGTTTTTTTAAACAAAATATCCAGCCAGTTGTAGGTCAAAATACCTTAATGATATAAAGCGGCATCCGTTCAAAATTTAACTCTGTGTTCTTTGCAACCTGATTGAAGGGTTAACATTCAGATGAACTGATTAAAGAGGTTGTTCAGATATTTTTGTAAATTCTTTGGAGCACATTGAGATCAAATCTATGTTCACTTACTTTGTAAAAAAAAAATTTGTTTTTTTTATGTTATGTAAATATATTTGACATTAGTTATGTCATTTTGTACAATATATATATATATTTTAATTGCTATGTTTTTGTATTGCTCATTATATTGTTACTTTGTGTTTTCAAAATGAACTCCCTAGATACAGCAACAGTAATATTTAGAATATACGCCCTGGTGATAAATTTAGTAAACATCACTTTTGTTTGTTGCGTTGCTGTGTATGATGTAATTTTGTTCTTGGGCTGAATGGCGGCGATTGCGAAAATGGAGAAAACTACAGACTTTTTTAAAATTTTTAAAATGCATTCCTAACTGCTCTGCACAGCAGCCTTAGATTTTGGCACATTTTTTAAGATCAACGGCATATAAAAATCTATTTTTATAAATCGCTAAGCAGGTGTACAATTTTAATACACCAGCACTCCTCTTCCCTTCCTCCACAATACTGCTTGCTGTAGTTAATGGATTACAATATGTTAACAGAAAATAAACTCAGGCCCCAAGACTTAATGCAGGGGTGGGCAACCCGTGGCCCGCCTTGTTCAATATTGGGGTCCGCCTGAGGATTACAAATAAACTTGTTTCATCATGCAGTTGGCGATTATTTTCATTTTTGGCATAAATGCAAATATAAAATAAATAAACATAATTTCTTATGATGGTATGCACCATTTCTGTGTACCCGCCCCTTTTTTGGGCTGATTTAAATAAGGCATAAACTATCACACAATTTTACTATTTAACAACTATTAAAAGAAAGGATTTATATTAACACAGCCAGATAAGGTGAACCTAATTTTCCACAAGCTTTACAATTAAGTGTAAAATGATGCAAAACTATACTAAGGTATACGCAAAAATGCATCTCTGCATTTTGAATTTATAAAAACATTTCTGGGAAGAAATCAGCCCCTGCCTTTTCCTCCTGCTTGGGTGACTTTGATGGGCGTCCTCAATTTCCACTCCTCCATCACATCTTTTTATTTGCAATAATGCACTCTATATAAATATATAAATGTCCGACATCTACTTTGAGGAGTGACCTTTATTTAGACATGTGATGCAAATAGTTATTGTCTACATTATACTGTATGTTTATTCATTTACTATTACAATATGGTATTGAACGACTCTGAGATGGTAAAGTACTATTCTGATATTATATTGCACTATTTTAAGGATTTTAGTGTAACCAGGTCTGAATACAATTTAATATATAAGTAATAATTATTTAGGAGCTTGGAGTTCATTCGAGAATTTCTGAGAGAATGCAGCTCTGGTAGTACAGATATGGGAGTGTGTGCTGGGAATGCTTATTCCAGGACTCTTAAAAATTACCATGGATGGGTGGTCAGAGGAGTTTTTGCAGTAAGTTTTTAACATTGACTAGTTAATAGATGAGCGGCCTTCATTATCAGGGTACAGTTACTAAGATGATTGACTCATTCACATGGCACAGCAGGCATGAATTATCACTAAGCTCTTCCCTTTTAGGTTGCAGTGAAAGCTCTTCCATACAGAGAAACTTTTATAACCCAGCTGGCTGTCAAAAACACGAGCAAGATTGACCCACTCAGTCGTCAGTTCGAACACGCCCTGCTCTCTGACATCGAGGTCTTCGTTCAACATTTAGACAGAGTTTTGGTTGTGATCAACAATTTCTACCTCAAGCATTCCTTAGACTCGTCTGAAACTGTTTGATCTCTTTGAATTTGAAGAACAATACAAGTATGCATTTATTCATTTAATAATATTATGTATCCAAAATTAACAGTTAAAATCATCCTTTCAATATTTTCTAATATTATGTGACTCTCATTTATTCTTTTATTAATATTATGTATAAAAAATTAAAGTTAAAATTTTCCTTTCAATATTTTCTTATATTATGTGACTCCATTTCTTCCCTTGCTGATGGCAGCTAGGTAGTGTGGTTGCTATTTGAATTTTGCCTTGGAAAACTCTGTAAAGATAAATTTAAAAACAACTCAAATTCATAGCTATAATTTGACAGTCCATAACTTTTTATTTTTTATTTAATTAATTAAATTTTAAATAAATATTTTCTCAAAACCTCCAGCCTGAAGAACAAAGATTTAAAGACATTCCAGCCATCATCAGAGGGGTAGGAGGCTCCAGATCCGTGCAGTCTTTTGATGTACGATGAACTGTTGTTCCTCTTGATCAACACAGAGAGGAAGCGCCTCTGTATGTCACAAGGGTAATTTTATTAACCTTAGCTAATCTCTAAAACAAAGCATTTCCGACAACCTTTTGATACAATAGGGAAAAGCTGAGGAATGTTAAAAAAAAGAGGTGGGCATTAATTTGAATTCAAAATAAAAATTTGGCTCTCTCAGTGCAATCGATTCATTCTGCATGGTTAAACTAATTTTTTTTGTTGGTAAGTTTTCAAACCAGACAATAATGATCATCAGAGCACTAGATATTATTTGTTTACACAAGGTAAAATACACTTGAAGATTGTCTGTTTATTTTTATGCCACGTTGTGTGACCGTATTTTGTTGGCTGTTGCTGTGACAGTATTGTGTTGGCTGTTGCTGTGACCGTAGTTTGTTGGCTGTTGCTGTGACTGTATTTTGTCAACTATTGCCCTTTTTCCAATAAAATTTCGGTATATCGTTGATATATTTTTTTGGCAGCCGATTTTTTTTCTTTTTTTCTAGAAACTTGTATCTTAAAACAAGAAAATAATTTATTAATGTAATTCAATGCAATAATGTGTCAGAGCTTTAGAATAAATAAAATGAAAGAGAAGGTCTGGTATCATCAGACAACCTTATATGTCTGTCACTGAGTTTGTATGCTGTCTACTTTTGTAATGAATCGAGTTTGTAGTTGTTGACATTCTATTTCAAATAGATTTATAGATTAGTTTAATAGTTTTTTTTAAAAAGTGAGCTTTGTGGCTTGAAAAGTACTTAATGATGTCTATCTAATCGAATGATTTTTTTGTCTCATGAATGTGTCAAATTTGATTTAAAAGTAGATGAAATGAAACATATGTTCAGGACAGAATGGATCGTTATATTGATTTGAAAACTATGCACTGAGATGAACATCTGATTTGGCTCCAATCAATCAGTTGTTTTCGTGAATGAACCCTTTTTTTAAATGATATCTTCATTTAGTTTTATAAATGAAGACTATTTGTTAAAATGGGACTAAAGCTGTCAGAGTGTCACTTGGTTGTAATAGGACTATGTGGTCCTCTGTCAAAGTTATTTGTTATCGATATTTGTAATTTAAGTTTGCATAAATTTGTTTGCACATGCCTATTTACACATAGCTTCATGCAATCCTCATTAATTATGGTCCCAAGGATCAGAGTCCCTGATGTCTTTTGCGCATTCATATTGTATACATTAGCAAACATTTAGAGACATAATCCACTATTGTACACAACACAAGAGTTGTATATTTCAGTTAGTGTTGGCCACTTGATGCCTACATGTAGTTAACAGTTGCATATCTTTATTCAAAGGTAAATCTGGGATGCTTACATTTTCAAAATCATGTTGGGTGCTGTTAATGCCCTCATAAAGAAGATGTTTTTTATTAGAGCTACAAAGTCATCAAAAAAATGTTTAAGTTTTAAGTTTATTTATAACAGACTGACCAATGCAGTTTGAAGAGAAATTGGTCTAACTCATTAATCAGCCAGTTTCTAGAGCCACCAAGCTATTCTCAGTTCTGACCCTTAATCAATCACCTACTTCACCACTACCCTACTGCCCAATGCACCTACAGCCCCACTAACTACTGCTCAAAGGTCCCACTCGCATACTGTCCCACTCACCTACTGCCTCACTACCCGACTCATCTACTGCTCTATTGTCTTACTACCCAAATGCCTCACTCACCTACTGCCCGACTATCCTATGACCGGCTGTGTAAATTTATTTATACTTTTGTCAATTCAAATTTATTTATACTTTTGTCAATTCAAAAACAATATGATCATTGCATCTAAAATTATACCATTTTCTACGATTACAGATATAATATAGAGCAATATATATTAATATTTCTGTTTGTATTTGCCAAAAATTTTGAACATTGCCATTGCTCAATTTATCAGGTGTTAAGCTGATATTCTGTGTGAACAGGAGATTAGTGGTGGCAATGGCTAAGCCAGTCTGGCAAGTTGGCTCATGCTTCCGTAATGTGGAAATCTCTTTATAAATATTAGTTATTACAAAATATATAGTCAGAAAAATGTAAATATGTTTTAAAAAATTATTTTTTGTTGAATTGCTATTTAATAATCATAGAACCATTTTATTGAGACAAGTGTAGTCCTAAACTTTGTCAATTGAAATAGTAAACTTTTCTCATTAGTAGCGTGGTTAATAAAATATGTGAAATAGCAATTTGGGGGTTTATAAACTTAATTAATATGAGGACATGAAATTGTTGTGCTTATTTCTCTGTGTTTATAATTTAAATTTTTTTTTTTATTATGAACTATTTGTATAATATTTTTTTTTAATAAACATTATTTGAGAGTGTAAAGATTCTTTGCAGACTCCCTAAATTGATTACATTCTTCTCTATTTCAAAGAATCGATCGCTCAGTGATATAAACTGTTGTATATAAAATTATGGGACAATTAATCATAATGACGTCACTACTTAAGAATAAAACCAATTAATATAATATGTATATATGTTTAGTTTTGTTTATGCAGTAATCTGTAACCATGTTTAGTGAATTCAAATTAATGAAACTAAGCTATATATGTCTACCAGCCACAGGTGTGTTGTATGTAGTATTAAACCTTTCATGGTGTTGCAATTGAAAGCTTTTAGTAAAAAAAAAATATTTTCATGGGGGGATTAAGTGGGGTGGGGTTTAGTAACGAGGTATCATTTGCTGACCACAATTAAAATTTGAAAATCAGTAATGTTAAATGCCAGCTATTAGTTCATGTCAATAAAAAAAATCAAAATGAAATTAGTGAAAAAAAAAGAAAAAGCTGAAAGAATTGTGTTACTGTGAACAATCAAAACAATTTGACACTAGAGTTCACAAAATACTGAACATTTAAAAAATAAATAAAATAAAATCAAATGTTCAACATTCAGTGATGTAAATGCTCAGTGACATAAATTTGGTTACAAATTAAATATCTTGTAATTTATATTGTAATAACATACACCTGTTGAACAATTTATTCTTCAATTTATTTTTCTACCAGTTGCGGATACCATATTTTAAATTGATTCATTCATGATTAAATCATGTTTACAAACACTTATGATTCCAGCTCTGACATAATTTCTTTTAATTTCCTGTGGGGATTAATAATATATATTAAAAAAATATTGTTGCTTTTATAAACTGAAAGAAGACAAGACTAAATGAAATGTGTACACTATTTATTGTTATGTTGTAAATATTTGCATGACTGACACTATGTAATAGAGGAATGAACCCATTTTTTCAATTTTTTGCTTCTTTGAAATGCAGTGGTTTATTATTTACATTACAGTATTTTGGGGAAGTATTCCTGGTCTGATCAATTATTTTTTTCTATGATGGGCAACAAGTTTGTAGACTAGACAGGTTGGTTCACCTTTTTGAATACTTTGTGCTGATCAGATCTGACACATGGACTGCCTCATTTATTTATAGTCTGTTAGTTTAGAATTTTTTCCATTGTTATTATATTCCAATAATTGACATTTATTTCTTTTTAAAATGAATAATATTTGTTTTTGGAACGTCTCTACAGAAACAGCATCTTATACATCATCATCATCATCATGTCCCTTAGTCCTTGGACCGTTGGGGTGCCACAGATGACATGAAAACTATCCTCTTCTGTTCCTCTCTGTTTCCTCTCTGTCTATAAATAGTGAACAAATAAACGTAAAAGCTTTGTATGTATCTTCTTCATATCAACAACAAATATGATTTTACATGCACGAATTTTACATCAATGCTGTCTTTATGGGTGTGAACAATGTTAGTAAATTTATTCAAAATTCGAGTGGATATTTTTCCAATACAAGATACAAAACCAGTCACTTTCTGCCGGGTGGGCTACTCATGTTTCAATGAGGAGAGTCAATGTTATCAATTGTACTTGGCTGTAGTTTTCCTGTTGGGAAGGTGGCCGATATTTGTTTTTAGCTTCCTCTGGTTTTTTTTGCTTTGTTCTTACTTCATTAAGAATTCTCTTCATACTTGTTATCCTTTGGCAGTCAAAAACCTGTGATGACTTGAAACTATCCATCACTTGTTGGATCTCCCTTTTTTTTTTTACAGAATTTTGCTCTTATTTAACCCACCAGTGGACTGTTCTGTCTTCTTGTTCATTATATTGAACAGCAGTTCTTGGAACATCTCACTAATGCCTTCTCCTGTAAGTGCAGATGTTTCAAAATATCTAAAAAAAAAATTTAAAAAAAAATTAATAAAAATAAATTAGGTCAAGTTGCTTTGTTTTTACATTTCCTGACAACTCCTGTTGTACCACATACAGATTAAATGTTAATTTTGGTGAGACTTTATAACTTAAACATGCACTGTAACATATTCACATTTTGCCCACGAACATGACAAAGTTTACCCGCATTTGTTGTTGTGAGCAAATGTCTTTCCATCCACTAGTGTTATTGCCCTTTTCTGCTGCAAGTCTATCTATGAAAGATAATGAAATATGCCATCGTTATACCAAGTTAACTCAAACATCATATAAATAACTTGTAGGTGTTGTACAAGATAGGCCGAAATATTTCTGAGAGTTCCATGTTCAGTCCTGCATTTCAGGCTACCTTGTCCTCCATTGGAACTTTTTAAATCAATGCTTGCCAATTTATGGTCCTTCAAATACATGAATGAAGAAAATTATAGAGCCTGCACTCTGAATATTTAAAATAACACAATGCTGGTCTTTCATATATTGTCTCTTTAGTATGGTTCTTTTATACAAAAGGTTGGAGACCTCTGGCTGGTGTTGCTAGTATCAAAGCATCATATCATGAAACCTGGACTTGTGAAAAGAATTAGTAAAGGATGGAGCATTGTGGCATTTCACCTTATGCAAAGGCGGTATAAACATGAAACCAATAGATCGGCTGCTGAAGTCACAAAAGACAAGCCAAGGCTAACTTTGCACCTGGAGATGTCACATCCATCCCTTGCACTTACTGTACAAGAATATTTTGTGCCAGAATCATTCTTATCCGCCATCTGCCCACCCTTAGACAGTAGCGATCCCATCACCAATCCGATGATTAAAATTAAATGGCCTTGATTGATTTCGAGAGATGAGCTAACACATAATTGAAACAACTAAATGAACAATATCTCTCATTATCGGCGCCCTGCCATCCCTCAGTGTTCAGCCATGTTGCATCCATTCTCAAAGTCCATTTCAACAAAAAATTTTAAAATATTTCAATTAAATAAGTCGATATTAATTTCTTAAAGAAATTTTTATGATAAAAATATTTTTTCTCCTCACAAGAAATGTTTAAAAAAAATTAATTAACAGTGAAATTCCTTTTAGATTTATTTTCCTCACATTTTAGATTCATTTTTCGGGTTGTCAACTTTATTTGCCGGTAAATGTAATATAAATAATGTTCATACAAAAATGAAAACTAAAAAATGCATGGAGGGCAGATAAATGATTTAAGGCTTATATAAGTCTGAAGAATAATTTCATTTAAAACTGGTACCTCAAGAAATTTATTATTGAAAGTGAAAGATATTATAATAATATCCCTAATATCTAGAACAAAGCTTTAAAAAGTCTACAATTGTTAAAGGTATGATCAAGAAAAGGACTTTCGCAATACAGATAATTTTTATGAAACAACACTTTGATTCTTTTGTTTGTTGTTACCTTGTTTCCAACTATAAAAATCCTAATATCTAGAACAAAGCTTTAAAAAGTCTACAATTGTTAAAGGTATGATCAAGAAAAGGACTTTCGCAATACAGATAATTTTTATGAAACAACACTTTGATTCTTTTGTTTGTTGTTACCTTGTTTCCAACTATAAAAATCACAGGCCTTGTGGTTGAGTATTTTGATATTTCCTTTAGCCAGTAGTCTAGGGATTCAAACGATGCACTGTTGGTGATATCATAGACAATAAAGATGCCATCTGTCTTTGGGTAGAGTTCATTTCTCACTTCAAAATATTCTGAACTGCCAGACAAGTCCCAGAGGTGAACTCTCACTGTAATAATTAAGGTGCATCCTAATTATAGATTGTTTCATGCAAGGCAAAATTTCATAGAATGACAAGGGTAATTATTTTTTTTTTGATACCGGTACTTACGTAGTTTTTAAATAAATTTTCAACTATTTTGAGTGAATACATTCCAAATAAATTTTACATTTTAATTGAAAACATAGGGCAATTTTAACCCAGTTTGTTATTTTAGCAGCGGGTGTGTTCTGATTGTATTATTTTATAAAGCTGGATGGCGTTGCACCTAATTCATCATGTGGCACTCTGTTTAGTCTTTGTGGATGACATAATCTACAAATACAAGGATAACTAGCACTTCTAAAATCAATTTCCTGAATACATTCTTGGAATTTTTTGCAACCACTTTATAAACTAATTCATCATGTGGCACTCTGTTTAGTCTTTGTGGATGACATAATCTACAAATACAAGGATAACTAGCACTTCTAAAATCAATTTCCTGAATACATTCTTGGAATTTTTTGCAACCACTTTATAAACTTTATAAAGTCTACCAAACTATAATTAGTTTTGATTATAATATATAAAATTAATACATTATTATACTAGAAATTAAGAAAATGGAATAAAATTGAGGATGAATCCTTGCATAAAGAGATGCAGCTGTACAAAATGCATCTGATATTATTTATTAAAAACTTACAGTCAATTCCATTGAGATGCTGAACTTTAAATCCATAATCTACCCCAACTGTTGCCTGGTAACCTGAATTGAACTGGAAAGTTGTACTGCTTTTTATAAGTATACTTTAACTTTTCAATAATTAAAAAAAAAAAATTAGATTGTGAAGGAAGCAAGAGAAATTATTGACAACACATGAAAAAACCAAAGCATACTTAGGGAATTTTTTCTCCTCTTTTTAAAGGGATTCTATTTGTTAATGTAGAAGTTAAAGCTAGTTTATTGTATTGATAGGAAATATTGTTTCATTATTTCTCAACAATAATTTAAACAAAATTAAAATGAGATACGACTTACGACTTACAAACCATAGCCATTGCACCTATATGAATATGTGTTGGTGATTGCAACCTACACACCCCCCACCCCCCACAAAGATTTTGGATAATTTGGGAGCAGATATGATTTCCTTTGAACATGATGTGACATAAACTCTCCTTGATTCATTTGTTTTACGGACAAAAAAGTTTTCCTACCTCAAATTTGCACCATTAAAAATTGAAGATGTAACTGTAAAATTTGTTTAAGTATGTTTGATTGAATTTTCTATGCAGTTGAATGAATCCCCTTGAAAGTGGCAAAAGATATCTTACTATCTACATATCTGTCATTGCACTTTATACTTTATTTTGATGCTTGTTGAATTGAAATGAATATTTATTGTATCCATGCTACTTCAGCGTGTATGAAGAACTAGCCTTCAAAACTTTTCCACACTCTTTCCTTTACATGCATATAAAACATAATTATTTTGCTATGGATTTATCCCCAGTTTTTATTAACCCTGAACTTTATCTACCGGTACATTTAAATTTTAGGGGAATAACTTTCCAGTTATATGAAGGCAACCTTTTTGTGCTGAGGGCCTAATGGAAATTTTTTTGGGTAGGAAGCATGATAATTTTTAAATAAATATTTTTGAAATGGGGCTTCGGAAATTCACTAAATTTCAATTTAAAATATAAGCTGTGGAATAATTTTTAATTTGATTTTATTATTGATACCGGGTCTTACAGCTGGAACATTTTACTCTGTGATTATTAATTTCCAAAGGCTTTTACAAAAAAATAATTTATAATTTATACATTTTATGAAAAAATCAACCCTGTCCTGGAAGATCTAGTGGGCTGCATTAAGCTTAAATGTTTGTGACCTTTGGGCTGTAAGTTGCCTATTCCTGTGTTATATGGTAAAAACAATTACCTTGCTGTCACAGAAATGCTTTATTAAACATGTCTTTCCTGTACCAGAACTGCCTATACAGATTAACTGAAATTTAGATTAATATTATTAATCATTATAATTGAGAAAGTTAATATTAATTATTGGCATGATTCGATTTCATACTTACAGTGCTCAAAAAGCAATGATGGAAGGAATGTATTATTACATNAGGCAACCTTTTTGTGCTGAGGGCCTAATGGAAATTTTTTTGGGTAGGAAGCATGATAATTTTTAAATAAATATTTTTGAAATGGGGCTTCGGAAATTCACTAAATTTCAATTTAAAATATAAGCTGTGGAATAATTTTTAATTTGATTTTATTATTGATACCGGGTCTTACAGCTGGAACATTTTACTCTGTGATTATTAATTTCCAAAGGCTTTTACAAAAAAATAATTTATAATTTATACATTTTATGAAAAAATCAACCCTGTCCTGGAAGATCTAGTGGGCTGCATTAAGCTTAAATGTTTGTGACCTTTGGGCTGTAAGTTGCCTATTCCTGTGTTATATGGTAAAAACAATTACCTTGCTGTCACAGAAATGCTTTATTAAACATGTCTTTCCTGTACCAGAACTGCCTATACAGATTAACTGAAATTTAGATTAATATTATTAATCATTATAATTGAGAAAGTTAATATTAATTATTGGCATGATTCGATTTCATACTTACAGTGCTCAAAAAGCAATGATGGAAGGAATGTATTATTACATTAAATATTGCTATTACAAGAACAAAGTGTTTGTATTTTTATGCTTTTATTATTTATCTTAATATCATGATTAAACATCAAAATTATTATACAGTAGAACCCGGTTATGTCGTCGGCCTTGGGGTTGGCCAAAAAGCTTTGAGATAACCGATGATCCAGATAAATGAGCATTAATAAATGTAAGTACGGTACTTCAGTAAAAAAAAAATTAAAAAAAAATAAATATTACAGTTATTTAAATTATTTAGAGCAATTTTTAAATTAAAAAATGAAATCAGAATCAACTTTTTAGCTTTAGTACTTTTTGAGCTACGAATTTTTAACATGCAAGTTCCTTTGGTATTTTCTACTATGACAAAGCCTCCACATTTTGTGAACTCATTCTGCTAACTGCATCATGTGCAATGACTATGTAGTTTATATAAGTATAAGGCAAAGCATCCCCTCATTACTCAAATACTATTTAGGGATTACTTATTTTGAACTTTCAACTTTGGCACGTGACTATTTAATTAATGCTTTCCCTGACCAATGGTTTAATAGTTTTTGCACATGGCAAACTCTTATGAGTGAAACTCTAAGGCAGTACTACACATAGCCATTTTGCAAGTGACCGTGAATGGCTGCCAATGACAACGTTTTGCACTCGGCAAATTATCATCATTTACAATATGGACTCTACCGGGTTTTTAAACCTCAAACTAAAACATATTCATTTAAATTAATTCTAGGTTCATTCTTAAACACAAGTCCTGTATTTTGAGAAATAAATAATTATTTTTAATTATGCAAAACTTGTTTATTTGTTGTTTGCTATTTCTTCTTGCGACTAAAACATATTCATTTAAATTAATTCTAGGTTCATTCTTAAACACAAGTCCTGTATTTTGAGAAATAAATAATTATTTTTAATTATGCAAAACTTGTTTATTTGTTGTTTGCTATTTCTTCTTGCGAAGTTCAAAAGCTGGCAATTGGTCTTGGGGATTGTTATTACTAAGGTCAAGTGGCAAATATGCCTCCCTTTTGTGCTCGAGATATTAGGACTCTGCAACATAAAAGAATCGACATAACCGAGCCGAAAATGCAAAGACAAAGAGTAGAGAGAATTTGGCGGTTCCAAGTCAAAAGCGTTGACTTAACTGGGTCGGCAAGTTAACCCAGGTCGAGATAAGTGGGTTTGACTGTATTATAATTATGGGTGGTAAAGTAATAATGTTAATAATAATAATAGGATAATAATTTTTAAATAAAAATTTCATGTATAATGTTTACATTTTATATGATAATCAGCTAAAAAATGATTATTTATTATTTTAAATAACATTATTAATATTTTAAAATATTTATAATTTATAGTTATAGGCCTACTTACACATTACTAATTTATTATACAGACTCCGCCTACTAGCCTACTACTACTTCTTACTACTTAGACTAGGCTACAAACAATAATTAATAGTTAATAGCTTTAACTTTAATTGTCTTTAATAACATAAATAATAACATGACTATGACTAAAGGCCCAGACACGCATAGCCTCTATTCGGACCCGGGTCCCTTTAGACTCGATGCCAAATTTTGTCTTACAAACCAACAATTATATTTTTAATATTTTTTTTTTGAATCCTAGCCTCTCACTTCTGGGGCCTGGATCCCCATCGTATGCTAAATGACACTAGTAATGCTCTTGTGGAATAGAAACAATTAATTAAGTAATTAAAATAAAAATTGCGAAATAATTTTTAATTTGTACTTTGATTGTTTCAACATGGCCTCTAAAGACGACAACGCTTGTCTTTCAGATCCTAGTCCATTAGAAAACGCTTGTGTACTAGAAGGAGCACCTCAAAACGTAGACCCTGAGCTAGATGCTATTCTGGAAAGTTAGTGTTCATAGATTTCTTGTTGTACACAAGTTTTTGATGTTCTAATGGGGAAAGTTTCTCTATACTATGATATCATTGTGCTGACAAGTCTCCTTGCCTTGACGCCTTGACTGCCTTGACTTGAGAATTGAGTTTGCATAAGCATAAACTTAAATAATAAATGTATTTTCATTTGCATTCTTTTGCATTTTATTTTAAATGAATGATGAAGTTACCCTTTTCATCATATTAATATTTGACTAATTTTTCATCCTAATTTGTTCTTTTATTTGAAAAATATGATTTCTAATTGTACCAGTAGTTACCTAATTATAATTAAATTAATAATTATAACGAAGCGGATGCGTACACCGCAGCGGTGTACCTAGCGAAATCGTGGGCTTTGGCCTGGGTACACCGCGGCAAAAATGTACCATTCGCCTGGCTTTAACTTTAAGATATGCCTGTAAGAGAAAATCTTGTGTGGTCAAGTGGTTGAGTGCACGCCTGGCGATAAATATTATAGTTTTAGATCAATTCCCAGTAGCGGATCGAGTTTTGTTTTTCTTCCCATTTTTATAAAAGATATTTTATATTTAAATTATCATGTTAATTTGCAACAGTAGTTTCATGAGAAGTTTTTGTGAAATATTTTTTAGCAATTTAAATATATGTTATATTCAGTATTTAGATTATTAAGTGTTTCAACAAGTTGTGCCGGCCTTTGACTTTTAAAATACTGTAATATTGTTAGTAATAAGACATTAGAAAACAAACTGAACAGTTCTGAAAGCGTATGTATAGTGTACGTAACATGTATAAGTATAAGAGAAACATTTTGAATACTAAGAGATATTTTATTGCATTTCATCATTCTTTGTGTAGTTGAATATTTAGATTTTACTTTTACGAACACCCGAAGAAAATACCAGTATATCAATAATATCATATGTCATATGTATACTAATGTGCATCGTTGTATTTCAACCATCTTGCTTTCACTATGCATTGGCAAAATGTGCACACGATATCAACAGTTCATTCACAAACCTCAGGCTCACAGCAAATCTTTTGAAAAAAAAGAAGATTTTAGAAACTTACAGCGTGGTAGCAAACTGTATAGCAAAGTCATAGGTCTGCGTTTACCCTGTTCATGACGGAATTTGTTTCCAGGATGACATGTACTATTCTCAGGGTAAAACACAACGTTTTCTCATGGACATGTGCATGGGACAGGATTTGCGCTATTTCAAAGTTTTTTATTGGTTGTTTTTTGTTAAGAAATTGATCCTTGGTGGGGGTGGAGGTAAGTTATGGGCAGAGGCTAAACCAAAAAGGGGGCCTACTCAAATCACGACTCTGGATAGGGGTTGTCCACAAAGGACATCCGCACAACAAACTTACCCGGAAAAGGGGGGGGGGGGGGGGGGGGGTGCTGATATCCGCCGACACTTTTTACTAATGTGTAATGCCAATGTAAAACTAATTCAATGATATTTAATTATTGTTAAAAGACTTTTAAAAATCACTGCAGTGTTTCATATTGATCATCATACTGTCTACTGTTGTTTTGTGTTGACAATCACTTGATATCACAATGACAATGCCTCGGACAACTTTAACTTCACAACTTCATGATCTCTTCCCGTAACTGCCGTAGTGTATTTTTGGCGTAATTATATCTTGGTGCTAACAAAATTGATACACTGGCTTCCCATTCATTTTTACACCACGCCCGAGGGATCACATACAATTTTATAATTATAATACCCTCCTCCCCCCCCCCCCCCCCCCAGGGGGGGGGGGGGGAAAAAAATTTAAAATTAGCTCCTTAGCTATGCCTATTAAGATTCACAATCATAGGATAAAACTTACCCAATTAATAAATATATTTGTATTTCATTATATTGGGGGAAATAAAGTAAAGTGGTTAACTTTAAAATAAATCATGGTTTAACATTACACCCCCAGCCAAATAAATAATAAGAAATGCTCTACAAGTACTTTGCCACATAAATATAAGCGTGGAACTTTCACAATATTATCCTCCCAAGGTACTAAACGATTTTTAAATAAATAGTTTTCAGTTTTAACAAGAGTATAACATTAAATCTACAAATACAGGTTAGGCCAAAAAGTTTAAGAATCGGAAAGACCATGGTTATTCTACTTTAAATCGCTGCGGTGTATGCAGGCCACAGACAATGATTTAGCTAGGTACACCGCCGTGGTGTACGCAGGCCAAAGTCAATAGTTTTGCTAGGTACACCGCCGCGGTGTACGTAGTGCCGGACTAATTATAATGAATAATGACACACAAGGTATAGTTCATGTAGCCCATGTAGGCCTAATATTTAGTTAGTTTAATTATCAAATAAGTTAATTATTAATAAATAAGTAATTACTAATTAGCCTTATAATTTAAAAAATGAAATGAATGTCTCGGTTTCATACTCATCTATTAGAGACTATATAAACTATATTTATAGTCATAGACTATACCTTTGAATGAATCAAATTTGAATCACCTAGAAGTGGGTCCTCAATATTAATATTCATCCATGGCATTATTCTTTGTTTCTTATTTTTATATTCATCCTGTTTTTTTTTAAAATAGAAATTTTTGTTGTCTGTTGGCAAGAAAATTTGATACTTGTCCCACCTGTCTGTGAGTTAATAAAAATCTCAGGCAGTGATTCAAAATACTAATTTATTTCTTTTTAATATTTATGATGCAGCTATTTTTTAAGAATATGTGACCATGGCGTTCTGGAGCTAGAGATTTGTTTGTTTTTGCATTTAATTGTAGAAATTTAAAAAAAATTGGGGTTAATTTTAGAGTTTAGTCCCTGTTTATTTTTGTAAATTTACCACTTACGCTTCTATGTTTATTTGCTATAATTTTAATGGTTTGGAAGGTGGGGTGGAAGGTGGGGAGGGGAGAACGGGTTTCTCAAATGAAGGTAAATTTCTGGTTAAAATTTTATTTATGTTGGCCTACAGTATATTTCAGGCATCACAATGAGTTCATTTAAATATCTGTTACAACGATCAAGTTATAATAAAGCATTTTCATAATTAATCACAAGTCATGACAAGTGGTTTATACATAGTTAAAATATATTGGATGATTTCCGGGATTGAATTCAAGTGAAAATATATTTTGTTAATAATGAATTGTTAAGTAAAATTTTGGCCTGGGAATGGATTAATTTAATTTAGTTAATCCCTTTCAATCAAATAGACATGTTGCCCGCAAGAAGTTGACTGGTGATAAAAATGGCCAGTGAAGCTGTTTGGGTTGGCCACCACTGCTATAAAGTTTAAAAAATTAAGAGCTATAAATTTAGTTTAAGAGGAAACTGAGCGACCAAGATGACTGAATAAAAAAGCCTCTCAAAATAGGAAAATGGTCAATTTAAAATTGTATTTTTTTTAACACAATATATAGGCAAATATGTTAAGTATTTTAAAATAAGTTCTTAAGCAATAAATATAGGTATACTTAAAAAAAAATCATAATGTGTAGAATTTAAAAAAGTGTTTTTGTAAACATAAGTGCCTCAAAAATGTTTACAACTCAAACATTAACTAAATTTAGCATTAATATCATAATATAAATACAAAATCAGTTCACTTTAAGAGTATTAAGTATTGCTACATTTGTTACAATCAAATTATTATAAATGTATAAATTATTCTTTTTCAGGTGCATTGGCAGATTTTGATAAACCCAAAGAAGCTGCCCAAAAACAACCATTAGCTGCAGGTGAAGCAGAAACGGACTGTAGTGGGAAAAGGTCACAACCTCAAGGTGCTCAATTGCCTGTAAGCAGATATTAGAACCTTCTCATACTTTCTTGATGATAATGTAGCGAATTACAGCAAATGACAGAAGTTTTAGAGATCTTATGTTGGAAAAGTTTGGGGGTCTGAACACCCATGACCCATCAGCAGGGTTGCCAACTCAATAAGATGAAATTTATGTCGTCAAAATTTGTATGAGTAGAAATTTTTTACCAAATATTTTTTAATATAAATTTGTTAAAACCATAGAGCTAAAAACAAGTGGTATTTTTTGCACAACTATGTCTTTTTCAAGTATATAACTATGTGTGTCAAATGAAAAAAAAAGTTTCAAGCAAACAAGAAGAAATCACAAACGGTGAGAATTCCAGTTTTGTTTAGTTCAAAAGCCTTTAGAACAATTTCTTAAAGACTTTTACAGACAATACATATAAGGTTAGATTTTTATGGACTATCCAAAAAATTTTCAGACAGTTGGCAACTGTACCCACCAGCCTCATCTATTCAGCCAACCTTTGATATCACCAAATTCAGATGTATAAATTCATGTCAAGTAAATAAAAATAATTTTCTAAACTACCACAGTTGTGAACAATCCATGGCTCTACTACTAGATGTGGCTCATCCCACTAGATGTGGCTCTTTGAATGAATAGATCCAGCTATATTTTTTTTTTACTAATCTACAATGATATTTTAACAATCCGCCCTTGTCTGCGGATCCCAAATAATGTTCTTGACTTAGAAAATATACAGTTCATAATTTTTGTTTGGAAAAATATGAATTTTCCTTTAATTTGTCATTATAATGAATTAGAAAGAAATTAAACTACAGAATAAACAAAATGTCATTATTTTCATAGTTTTTTTTTATAGCTCATCTCAGAGCTTTATTTTGTCAAAGTTTCACATTAGCCTTTTGATTTTTACAAACCTTACATCTTGGCTTGTTGTTTCAGGAGGATGGCTTACCAGAAGACCCGAGCTATGATTTTTTAGCTGATGCTATGAGCAAACAGTTTGAGGACACTTTCAGTGCATTATTAAGTGATCCTGCTTTAAAACAACAATTTGCAGATCTGGCAAACTCAGCAGAACAAGCTGGTAAAATTAACATCTGTTTGGTTCCATTGAAATGGAAAAATATCTCTTCAGTATCAGCATTTACAATTTTTAAAAATTGACCCTAACATTTTGGTACTTGTTTTTAGATTTATCATAATTATATCTTCTCCACTTCTTCTTTGAGGTTCTTAAAATACAGTACAATGTAGTGTAGGGTCATTTGCTGCAATAAACCAGTGATGCTTAGTATCATGTATAGTTCTAATACATTATTTTTGTCATCTATACAAGAAGACGAATTTTCCATTTTTATTTTTATTTTCCAACTATTTCCATTAAAAAAACTAGAAATGTTCTTATCAATTTGACCATGCTATAAGGAACAGTTGAAACTTAAACTTTATGAATGTAAACAAAAAAAAACTATGATCACTGTAAAATGGTATTTCAACAATCTATAAGCTACAATTTCAACAAATGGTCTGCCAACACCCTCCATCCCTCCCTTCAACCTGGTATTAACATCCCTGATTCATAATAAATGTTATTGTTCAGAGCAGTACTTGTTACTACATATTCATTATTCATTAATTTATCCTATTTTAAAAAAAATGAAATAAATTTTTGAGATTTTATTGGAGATGATGATGTAAATTATTATTTTTTTTCCTCATGCATTTAAAAAAAGGGGTAAGTTTGTTTAAAAAATATTTTTTTCCCCATTCCTATCAGCTTCAAGCAATAATCCACAAGCATTTGCTGAAACTGTGGAGAAAGCACTCAGTGGTTTGAATCTAAATGCAGAAAGTTTGCAGGTGATTTATCATTGAAGTTTATTACAAAATTTAAATTTATTCATTTACATTGGAAGGAGATTGGCCGAGCACAGGAGGTCAATGGCCTTAACACTTTTCATTTCAAATGTCAAAGTATAATTTCCGGTGGTGTTTTGTTATTACTATGGTTGTGTTTGTTGGATGAGACGGGTGCGTAGCAGTTTTTAAAAATAATGTAATAAATGTAACTAAACACTTTGCAGCTATTAAAATAGTGGTAACATTTTCAGGGTGATCCTAATCAACAAGAATTATGGGAACAACTTGCAGAGACTCTTGGGGCAGAAGCCAGTGGAGGAGGAGCAGAAGAAGGATTGGGTGCAATGAGTGGAATGTTCCAGAACATGGTTAAACAGTTGCTCTCTAAGGAGCTCTTGTACCAGCCTCTGAAAGAGGTTTTACAAAAGGTGAGCACTTTTCAAAAGCGCACCTTTTCATTTCACATGTTTTACCACTTGCTCGTCCAGCATTTTCAGTCAAAAACCTTCTTAAACCTATATCCCAATCAAAGAATACTGCTTCATCCCATCCTGGGATATTGGATGTAATGATAGGGATTAAAAGTGGGATCAGGGTGCTTTAATTTTAAGAAGCGCTGCCTTTACATGTTCACACTAGTTGACTGCATGAGAATGATGATGTTTAACTTAGTGGTTCCAATAAAAATACATTTGTTTATTTCTCTCTTTATCCTGTTATGAAGCAGGCTAAATTTGTTTTGCTCTTTGTATTTCTCTATTTATCCTGTTAGGAAGCAGGTTAAATTTTTTTTGCTCTTTGGTCCCAGTATACAGAATACCTTGAAGAAAAAAAGACTGTGTTGGAACCAGAGAAACTTCTCGTATACCGCAAACAGCTGGAGATCATAGAGAAGGTTGTAGAACATTTAGATGGAGATTCAGATGACCATAGCCTGGAAGAAAAAAATGCACGCTTTGAAGTTCTTCTTGATTTGTTACAGCGGGTAAGCAGTATTTTGTTTCAGCGGGCATGTAGTTATTTGTACAGCTGACAAATAGTAGTTAAAGTAGGCAAATAGTAGTTTTATACAATGGGCACATAGTAATTTGTTACAGCGGGAAAGTCGTAGTTTGTTCAGCATGCAAATAGTAGTAGTTATTGTAGGCAAATAGTAGTTCATTACAGCTGGCAAATAATAGTTTGATACAGTGGGCATGTAGTAGTTTGTTCAGCTGGTTAGAGGTAGTTTTAAAATGCTTAAGTAATACAACCCTGACATTTGAGTTCAAATATAAGAAAAATTCAATTACCAATACCTAGATAAAAATTAAGGTTCCAAAAATATAAAATTTACATAATTTAGTGTGATGGCAGTCAGCAGTTTCTCTTAATTGTTTTACACATATCATTAAAAAATTAGTCGTTGATTACTTTAACAGATGCATGAGTTGGGGAATCCACCTCAGGAAGTTGTAGGCGATGGCAACATGATGATGCCAAGTTTTGGAGATTTCGGCAACATGGGACAGGTAAAACTGACAGTAATTTAATTGAAATATTAATATATAAATCTGTTGGTGCAAACCTTAAAACGCTGTCGATGCAATCTTTTTTATCTTCGGTGCAATCCTTTAAATGTCATTCAATTTATTTTCAGTACAATGCATAAATAACACTAGTTATCTTCGATGCAATGCATTAAAAGCTGTTCTACTTAAGTTCAGTAAAATCTGTTAAGTGCTCTTTTAGACATCTTTGCTATCCCATAAAAGCTGTTCAAGTTATTTTCTGTAATGCTTGTTAAATACTCTTTTAGCTATATTCAGTGCAGTTCTGAAATAATTACAAGAAAAACTGCATCCAGCAGTGAGTGGATTTATAAAATTGTTGTGCTTGCATAGTAAGATTTGATGGAATCAAGTGAAGTGCATGTTGGCATAAAAAATTCTTCCCATAAGTTTTGAGACATTTACAGACCTGTTTACTCTTACGATTTTGGCGTACAATGTATGATTTTGAGGTGAATACTTTGTATATACCGTATGTTTTTTTTTTTTACTATTAAGATAATGTATTGAACGATCTTGTGATGATATTGTACGATTTTATAGTTTGAGGGTAAGCAGGTCTGCATTTAACTCTTAATAAGATGAATTTTTAACTTTTGCACTGAACATTTAGGATATTAAAATAACCAAAACAGTGTCAGATGTCCTTAGTCACCCTGGAATTAAATAGATGTAAAAAATATTATGTATCAGAAAAAAATTAAAGCTAATTTGAAAATGAAAGGGGAAAAAGAATCAATAGGACATATTAATTGTATTATCTAAAATGATCAAATAACCTATTAAATTGTACAAAATTCCAATTATAGGACAGTTTGTATCTTAGTTAAATCTTAGTTTTTCTAGAAACACTTATCACAATAATGTGGATTAATTATGAATTAAGTTTTATTCTCTAGTTGATTTAGTGAGTCTATAAAAATAATGTACACATTCCAATTAATTTTCTTATGTTCACCAATTTGTTGTTTGTTGACATTTTGATATGTAAGGATTAAGAATTTCAAAATTTAAAAAAATAAATAAATATTTTGTTGTACATTTCCCTCAGCTCCCCAATCTGGGCAGCCTAGGCAGTGCTCAGGATCCATCCCAGTGTTCAGTCATGTGATCAGACGCGGCGCTGAATATTTATATGTGAATGAAGAGCAGAAACACATAGCAAGATATGAGAACAGCATCCCATTTGTTAAACAAAATCACAGCATGGCCCATTCATTGCAAAGAGCACTGCAGGCTGACGCACCGGAGAGCAGGAAAGTAGGATTTCCTGCTGGTGGTTTTTTAAAGTCATAAAACAATAAGAGTAAAAGTGTTCATACCATTTCTGTGAGTAAGTAGAAATTTGCTCTGTACACTAAAAATCAGCTGCTCAAATCTGGCCCTTGCAGGTTTTTAAAATAAAAACCTTTGCAGATAGATTTGATTAAATAATGAGAAAATACCCCCCCCCCCTCTGCATTTAAGAGTCAAGGGCCCTCAACAAGATATTCATAGTCAAAAAGATACCTTTGACCTATACATTTCTGTGAGTAAGTAGAAATTTGCTCTGTACACTAAAAATAAGCTGCTCAAATCTGGCCCTTGCAGGTTTTTAAAATAAAAACCTTTGCAGATAGATTTGATTAAATAATGAGAAAATACCCCCCCCCCCCTCTGCATTTAAGAGTCAAGGGCCCTCAACAAGATATTCATAGTCAAAAAGATACCTTTGACCTATGTCTTTGTATAATCCAGTAAAACCTGTACTGGTATGTTGTTTTATGGTTTTAGTGCAGAACATTGAAAGGTCATTGGCCTTCACAAAATCCAGTTCAAGTTTCATCTCTACTAATGAAGCAGAAATCCCTCCTGATATGAGATGCAGCATCATATCAGAGTGAAAGCTAGTTAAAGCTAATTATATATTACTTGATTTATAAGGAAGCTCCCCCTTTTTTTTTATTATTGTCCAAATTTTGTATTGCTGATTGAGTCTAATTTTTTGTTGCAAGGCGTTACATTGCGATTTATGTATGAGATGGACTGATTTTAAATAATTTTTAAGTCTTTTGATTATTTTCCACAACAATGTATTGTTTTTTTAAGATGCTATGAATTTTTTTCTGGATTGACCAGTCTAGGCTAGTCATCAGGTTGACTATTTTGGTGATTAATTTTAATTTTTAATTTTAAGGAATTATACATAAAATGTCACACCTAACTCATCATTTTGTTGTTGAAAGAATTATTCACTAAACAAACAAACTGATAATAGGAGGCACACACATATTTCTCCAATGACACATTTCTATTATCAAATATGTCTTAAAAAAATAATTTCTTTTACTTTTGCACTTAAAGGCAACTATCCTACTACATCTTTCTCATTTTTCTCTTCTCAAAATATGTGGGTTTTATTTTTTGATTCACTCTTAACCTGTAGTGTTTTTTTTTCTACTTTTAAATTTAACCAAGCCCGAAACACAATTTTTGTGTCCATATAGTTTGTCTAAGACATCCATTTAACAAAGCTTAAAGTAAGTTTAAGCTTTGTTAATGCGATAGCTGTCGATTTGTTTGGTCTACTGGTAGCTTTAACTCAGTTTTGCAACTTAGAAGTCAACATCTGAACTAACGACATGGTACCTTTTTTTTTTAAAAGCTTTTTTATTACTAATTACATTTCACAGGATTAGTTTTTGGTTGTTTGTAATATTGTTTGTTGTTTCCTAAAATTCCGATCTCAGTAGATTTTTAAAATATGCAACCCTTAATGATGGAGACCACTTGTGCAAATAATTTAACAGATCTATATTTCATTTGAATTTAATTTTTTCTGTCCTACTTTAAGGTAATTTTTTATACTTGTGGGAGTAAAATTTGGTTATCCTCTTGGCGATTTTCTTTGCTCTGGATGTTGATAACTGTATTATCTTAATAATAACTTAAAAAAATAAAAACCAGTTACTAGTTTTAATGTATTATGATAAAGATTTTGTCCTTATAAAGGACACATTTCTTACTTTAGCTGTTAGGATCAATGTCTTTGCTTCATAATGTTTGAAACTGCTATTACTGCTGTGTGTTTTAAAGTTGTGAAATTATACAAAAAAATTAAAACTTTAAGTTTTGGATTGAAATTTTCCGTTTCTTAAACTGAGTTTAATATGTGATAAATGTTTCCTATTAAAATGATTGTAGCAGAGTAGAATGTTGTTAAAACAAAATTAAACAAATCAATGGAGAAATGTTATCAGCCAATGCAGAAAACATAGAAAAAGTGAAATAGAATGTTCATATATAATTTATATTAATTAAGTGCTTAATGTTGATGAACTCTGGACTTTGTCCAAAAATGAATTGAAAAGTTAACTTTTATCAGTAATAACAGCATGAATGTTTTTTTTTTTTTTTTGTTGCCGATTATTTAATTTTTTTGCTGTGGCAAGTGAGACGAATATTTGTTAACCAATGTTATCAGGTGCAGTGCTTTCATTTTAAGTGTTCTTACTGAGCTGGGCTAAATGGATATGGAAGGTCTGTAAATACGTGAATGGTTGTTACAAAATTAGTTTTAAATTAGGGAGTCAAGTATATTGCTGATGTATTGCATGGGTGCTATTGCTGTGTAATTGTACTTAGAATTCAGCAGTGTGTGTATATGTAACTAAGCAGTGTTACCCACCCTTGGATTGTTGAATGCTGAACGATAACGAGGTGTCCCGTGGAGGACCACCAAGTTAATCTTTAAATTATTTTTATTGTTATTTTTATACCTGTCCATGCCTGTGAATTTCTGGTCGTCTGGGAAATGTTGCCAAACACTTGGAAGATATGTTGCAATGCTGTTGTTAAAAGGGAATGCATAGAGGAAGAGTATAAATCAGAAATACCCAAAAAGTGAACATTGGTTTGAAATATGCGCCATGGCTGTTGATGCAAAGATAAAGTGCATGATGGTGATGTACGTTACATGGTAACTGAAGTGTATGAATTTTTGAAGATGCTACACAAAAGCTACCTTGCATTTATTCATAAATTTTTTTTTATATATATAAAGAAGAATGCATGTTATTTAGAACTGATTTGTGTGCGTCATGCCACTGATTTGATTTGGCTTTAGTTCAGAAGTGTGTGATTTAGATTTGTGTGTTTTGATTAGCTAAACTGGCTTGACAAGATGTGATATTATCACAAGTGAAACAAGTTTATATTTAATACAAGAGGTTAAGTATACTACTGGTACATTACAAAGGGGCTTAGTGAATATTTTCAAGACAAATTGAGAACGTGTGATTGATGATTATTGTCCAAAGGATTTTTTATTTTCCATGTTTAAATTATTTTTTGGAACTATTTTTAAATTAAATGGAAAAAAGAAATACAAATTTCAACATCGCTACATTTCTTTAAAAAGATTTTTTTTTTGTAGTTTCCTAATTTATTCTTGATCAGCATGCCTTCTGAAGAAAAAACAAAAAACTTCAAACCATTAACAATTTAGATTTTAACATTCAGGAAACTTTTTTTGTGTCAGATAAATTATGGTGGCCACAATGATGTTACCATAAGTTGAATAAATATATACAAATAGTACAGTACAAAAAAAAACGTTACTATTTAAAATTGAATATTGACAATGAAATATAAATAACCAAGCAATCGGAGAAGCAACAGTTTATTTAAGTAATCAGCTTCCTTCAGTCTGATCCCTAGCGTCCTTTTATTTACATTCCTTGCCTTCCAAATCAAATCTTCATTACTTGTCCTTCATAAGGGTACAAGTACATGCAGTCCATGAAATCCAGACCACCAGAATAGACACTCCTCAAAGGCACAGACGTTATTTGTGTAAATTCTTGTTAAGTCAAATCAGGGGTTAGAATATGAATAATTATTATTATTAAGACAGCACATCTCACAGCAGCCATAAGAAAAATTCATGCTTGTTTGGGTACAGCAATGCCAGCCATTGATATATTAGAGCTTAGTGTTGCTATACATACTTAACTGAGTTTTATGTTCAGTCTATACAAGAGAGATTAAATCATACAATTATTTCAGAAAAGCAAATCTGTAATCAATCAATAATTTCTTTTGTCATAAAAAAAACCAAGCACACCAATATTTAAAGCCATGCAACATGACTAAAAAATAATATTGATTTAACATGGTCATGACCCAATACAAGGGATACTTTGGTTTGCCAGTGATTTCTTTGGTATTATGGCATGGTAACAAAGTTGAACTGCTAGAAAGGGAACCAGTTCCTAATCCTGTAAACTGCATAAAAAATTGATTGATTTGTAGGTAATAATTATGACGCTAAAAACAATACATGTAAAGTAATAATAGTTATAATTTAAAATCACAATTTGTAAAGTACAATTTAAATTTAAAAAAAAAAAAAAAAAAAAAAATTGATTGATTTGTAGGTAATAATTATGACGCTAAAAACAATACATGTAAAGTAATAATAGTTATAATTTAAAATCACAATTTGTAAAGTAAAATTTAAATTTAAAAAAAAAAAAAAAGAGGGTATTCCTTAGTGCATACAGTAAGTTCCTAATTTATTTAGCTTTGTAAAGATTTGTGAAAAAAAAACGCTTAAAGAATCGATTACAAGTTTTTTTTCCTTTAGAATGAATTGCATCAGATTGCGCATATCTTTTAAGCTAAATTCTACCCGATTTATTTTGTTACATATAAATTATTAAACATCAAAACTCAGGATGTGTCTCTGACTATAAATTTAAATTCAGAACATTGTTTCCAATTTGCTACACAAAAAAATTTTTTAAACAAATTGCACATGAAGCTTGGCTTAATGCACAGAAAATGACAATCACAGTTATTCACCATTGGAACAAATACAAAACATTCACACTAAACTGACGTTAAATAAGCTCAAATATGGAACTTGAATATTTGGATGGCTCTGAAATCCCCAAATTACCTCCCATTACAGGATGACACAGCATTCAAACCAGAAGCAATTTACAACATTTTGAACCTTTTATTCCATGATTATGTGAATTGATTATGCTCCCAGATATTTTTAAGTTACATTGTTCTTTGACAATTATTACAAAATGAAAAATATTTTTTCTGCTTCACTGTACACAGTACATCGATATTTTATTTTGAGCTCAAAATGTATGCACATATGCAAAGTCATGAGGTACATCTAAATTTTTCTTAGCTATAGATGAAATGATCTGTGGGTTCAATAACAGGAATTCAAAGCTGGAGGAAATCTAGGTAGTCAAGACTTAGAATTTCATCTTGTCAACAGAATAATAATAAAAAAAAAATAAGGCTGCATAACATAACCATAAGAAGAAAGCAAGCATACATTTTTTTTTTTAGAATCTATTAGCAGACAACATTTGAGGGGGACAGGGTCTAGAGAATGACATTTGACACTTCCAAGTGAGAAAATGAACAGCTATCACTGCTTTAATATATTTATAGGTAATTTTGTAAGGATTATTATTGACCCAAATATCAGTTTACATTCAATTAAATTTACATTTGACAGTTGATTAAAAATTAACAGAAATGTAAATTAAAGAGAAGTATTTTTTACTATCCTTGGATACCTATCAAAACAATGACATTTCAACATAACATGGCAAGCATCATTTCAATTTAGGCTCAGGTTACGATTTATTCTTCACTGTCATGATATTTTTAATACAACTTTTTAAAATGATAAATCCAAATTGGCTGCTTCCTAAAATCATAAAATAAAATGATTTGGTTGATGCTGAAATAAAGGACTATTATGCTTGTTGGTATCATGCATCCTCATTGCTGAGCGTGAAAAATTCTTTCCACTGCAAAGCTGCTAGTACTGCTAGCACTTTCAACTTTAATATAAAGTCTGATAGAATTCATACGTTCAGCTGAGCCAACAAACCCGGAGACAAACCCGTAACACGAGACCTTCATTTTTTTTTTAATAGCACACACACACACCCCCACCCCTCCCCCCCCCCCCCCCCCCCCCCCCNACTGAAATGTTGGAAAAGATATTATGTACAAATATGTGGTTAATATTTCATGTTTCTTTGAACAGAACAATTTAAAAAAAGAAATAAAATATGCATCAGACACAAGACAATTGTTAGATGTGATTTGTATGCATTTGAGAGGGAACAAAGCCTGAAATATACTTTAAAAAAAATTGTTTTCAATGTTTAAATTCTCTTCTTTTAGATTTCTTAAATATTTAAAGAAATTAACAATGTAACATATTTTCTGTAATATTATATACAGACAAATTTGCATTTGTAAATACATAGGTCTACTTCAAGAAACCTGCAAAAGAGAAACCAATAACAGATTGCTGCATTCTTAATAAATCTAAATTTAGACAATTTGATTTTGAAAAATGCAATTTCTTAAGAGAAAGAAATATGTGGTAAACATACCACACAAAAAAAAAAACACCAACATTTGTTAAATATATAAATGCCATTACTAGCAGTCCATTAAACAAGCAAAATATTCACATACCTGAATTCATTGACTTATTCGGCTTAAAATTGTTGATTATTTGGTTATTTTATTGGTGGCTTAAAATCTGCAACAATGACAAAAAACTCATCTGCTAAGCCAACGACATCAAAAATGTAAAAAATCCAATTTTAGGTGGTTATTATTAAGAAAAATGACTTTAGTCTAACTGCACTTATGGTAACATAATCTTTATTATAATATCTTTATATTTACCATCCTAGACCAAGAGAAAATGTTAAAATTTCCTTATGATAAATGTATTTTAAAAAAAAAGAACTCTACCCAATTGAATTGCAAATGTTGTCATTGCTAAAAAATATTTTATTCATAAATGTACACAATTTTAATATTATTTTTGTCTTCTTTTTCTCATTAGGAATAACTTAGTTGTTTGCCTTTAAAATCATGATATTAAAACAAAGCACATCTTCAATGCAAGCTGCAATATGTTATACCCATGGCAAAGTATGCAATGACTGTTACCTCAAATTTAACAACCCCTTAGCACCACAATATAATCTTTCAACCCTGAGTGCATAGGATATGAGACTAATATTATTGCCAAATACTGCATAGGACATAAGACTAACTTTGTTGGAGAATACTGCATAGAACATAAAACTAATCTTAAGTTGCCAATTAATACTACATATAACTACACACAACATCAACAGAAATGGGAACATGCAATTCAATTGCTGTCAGAAAATGGAAGGCAGTCTCCAGAGGGTTGCGTTAGTTCCATAGAATCCCCAAGTCCTAACATAACTGGGCCGATGGAAAACAGAACAGCTAAAACAGCTTCCATTCCGAAGTCCTGACATGGCCTGGTCAATGGAGCAGCTAAAGTGCAATGTGACAAAATAATCCACAGCAATATGACATCATCACAAGAAAATAATCACAGCTAGCTCTGCAGAATTATGACTAAGCCAAGGCAGCTGCACAGTCCTCTCATTTTGACCGCCTGGCATCTATACAGATATAGTAAATATACAGCAGAATATTCTTTAAGGGATGAAGTTGTGCCTCAAAACAAAAGAAAGAAAACAGAACCCTAGTGAAAGAATTGTGAGAAATGTGTAGACTAATAAAATAAATGCATGTGGCTCAATTTGGCCAGCCTCCAATTCATTTATACAGCAGGGCACGGCGTACACCATTCACAAAACTGAATTTAATTCCTAGTAAAATCTGAAAGTAATTCATCTTATCTGGAGCACCCTATCTGGAGCACACTCTGTGGAGCACCCCATGTGATGAAGTCACAATCAGATTCATTTTTGGCATGAAAGATGAAGGTTGAAACAGTGGGGAGCCATCTAAATGTTGCTTGTTTTTGTTGTGAGCTTATGGAAACCCAGTTAAATCAAAGTGTGTAAGGATATAATAAATAAAACGGTTACAGAAGTTTTTGACGGGTAGTTTTTAAATTAAAAAAAAATTCAACTGGTTAATTAAATAAAAAAAACAATACAATTTAAATAAACAGTGGAGTGCAATTGCATATAAAAAATAAAAAAATCACACTTGGCTTATGAGGGCACCCCCGTACTATGTGGACAAGAAGCAGGAAATAAAACTAAAAAAAAAAATAATTTTAATATGAAGTTATGTAAATATTTAAGTGATTACAGTTGCACACAGGTTGGTATGGTTAAGGCAGTTCCAACCGTGAAACACAAACTTTCTCATGCAGGTATAGTCAAGCTGCCAAAGTTCATTATATACACTGAATAGCTGAACAGACGCAAAGTATCCGTCCCTTTGTTGATACAGGTGTATCCCGAATATGTAAAATGGACAAGCTTATTCCTTGGAAAAGAAATAAATACATATTTAAAAAAAAAAAAAAATCATTGATGTAGCCGTTATTTAATTAAGAAAACAAAAGAAAGGATAAACCATAGTTTATAAATAATTATGGTGTTCTTTTTTAAATTTTTGTTTGTTTATTTTTCTATTAAGAGGCAATATTTTTTTGTTGTTTTGTTGTTGTTTTTGCTTAGATGAATCTCTGGAAAAAAAACAACAACCCAAAAACGTTAGTTGAAAGATAATGTTGCACTGCATGACTCTTTGTTGACAATTTTTGTGACAAGACTGATTTGAACTTAGTCGATCTTAGGATTTAGTGAACACTCCTACAACAGTTGTGTAAACAAGGTCTCATTAGCCCTTGAAGTAACAGTTAGCGGATACAGGCCCTGACTAAGAAGTCTTAATGGCCATGTATAATTGTATACCCTTATCTAATGAGGTTGATCATAAATCCAAAGAAGCCAAACTAAGGAAGAAAAAAAAAGGAAGAAAACGACTCTACTGCAGCACTGAGCCTAGTCTACAGAACTGGAACAGATGCTCTGATTTACAGATAAAGTTTAAAAAAAACAAACAACTTTTTACTTGAAGATTTACACAAGTATACTGCGCCAGGCCAGCCTTCGATTTACATTTCTTTAACACCATAAAAGTTAAAAAAAAATTCAACTAAAATATTTTGCGTGTGTGCTATAATACACCTGAAAATACATCCTCCTGTTAGAAGGCTTGTTTCTCATTAAAAACAGATCCCATATTTAAATTGTTTGGTTATTTTCAGATGTCATAATTAAACAAATGGTTAGCTTTTTATTTGCTTTCAGGCACCGATAGCTAACCTGAGAACAACAACTTTAGAGAAAGTGTTTAAACAAGGTGTGTACTATGTCGGTAGACTAAGTGTTTCAAAGAAAGCACCGAGCCCCATTTACCAGACTGCTTATTCCTTGTAAATTAGCAATCACTGTTTTACGCTTCGCGAACTCAATGCCCATTCCAATATCCCATCCATAATACAATCAATAAATACTGTCAAATTGTCACAGCCAGAATATGGCTATATAATATGAACATAATACGAACGTTTTGTGGCAGATCAAAGAAAAAAAACAACCTATCCCGCATGAGGATGATATTTTATGTTAGTAGTTTGTTTTAAAACAAGAACTACATGCAGATATACATACCGTACTCATATAAACCCCCACCCCACTTCCACATCTAAATCTGTCAGTATGCACATCCTCAAGTAGGGAGGTGCGGTATGAGCTGCTGAGGTACAGTAAATGCCCTTAAACATGAATAATCCTTCAATAATACTCAAGTGTTGAAAAAAACAACAACAAAAAAAAACAAGTCAACGTTGGTTAAGAACTCAAGCCCATGTTAGGCACACATAAATTTGCTGCAATGAAAGCAAGATGTGAAACAGAAAAAAAAGAGTAGATTACATATTTATACCACTGTACAATTTTTTTTTTTTTTGGTTGTATTTATATATTGATCATTTAACATAAAGCAGATGCATAAGAAAAAGTATGGCTTCTCTCCCCCTGACCCAAATAGGGGAAGTAAGGCAAAAGAGAAAATAAAGAGGATAGGGTTCCAGTTTTGAAGACTTGGTTTAAAATAACAATGTATAGATATATAAATATATGGGCTTGTAGAAGGGAAGATCACAAGACTGGTTGACTAACATAAGGAAGAAAATATTCAGCAAATCAATGTAAACGTTTTATAAGAAAGCGACCAATAATTTGTCTCTTCTCTCAGCTCAATCTATGAGGAGGTTGTAGTTTTGACAGTAATTCAGATAAATATTGAGGAAAGCTAAAAAAAAAACCCACCCAAACAACTATTTAAAAGTTTCTGTGGAAAAATAACTTCAAATGTATAAAAGAGTGGTTCGTTACTTCAAAATCTTACTCAAATCTGAAAATATTAATTAATGTGTTTTTTTAAAATTCAAGAGCATCAAAAAAAAAAAAAATCTGTGGTGGTTCTTTTTTAATAAAAAAGAAAGTGGAAACATAGCAGTACAATTATTACTGGTATAACAATCTTTTAGTTTTAAAATGTGTATTTTTCATGGATCTTTCAAAAAATCTATATGAATCCATCTTTGCTATAATACGACTGTAACATATTATTATAAATGCATTTAACACCTGGACTGTTTGAAAAGTTATTCAACTTGTTTTCACGTCGAAACTTTCTTCTCAATGACTGGTGACAATAATTTTCTTTCAAGAGCTCTCAAGCATAAAGTAGGCCAACAATATCAACAGAGGGGGATACAAACCCCAACCACAAACAAGTCTATGTACATTAATTTATCTGGGGGGTCATCAACCCAGCAGGACCTTCCTCATCCTGTCCCTGGCATCATCATCTTCCTCGTCATCACTCTCCCTGCTCGAGGTGACAGTGGGTGAACTTGTCGTGCAGCTGGGGGAGCACAGGTACTGCAGCAGGGGGAGTCGGTACTTTCCGCAAAAATCAACAAATTTGACTTGCTCAACCCGAGATGAGAAGTAGACACCTGGGTCAGGAAGAAAAAAACATTGATATTTAGTTATTTTTTACATGGATGTCACATTGCAGCTTCTGAAATCAGTTCAAGAACAGACTTCAGCAAGACTGAATTACACATTTGACACCCCCCTCCCCCCACCAATAAAACTATGATGTACCAGCACAATGGCAGAACTGACACTAATGTTTTATTGAAGAAGCTGCACTGCAACTAATGTTTTAAAGGAAGGGCACAAAAATGAGTTAGCAAATGTTTAAAAAAAAATAATTACAAAATAACCATCTGCGCAGTTTCTATGCATTTAATTATAATTTTCTGCCAATTGCTTTAAACTTCCATAGAATAGTTTTTCTGCTATTCACAATTTTATTAATTTTTATACCTTTATGTTTTATATTTAAAAAAAATTGAATTTCATTACAGAGATAATTTTGAGCAGAGAACAACAAATATTTACACAGGTTTCCATCATCACCATCATTTCCAGGTAGGGGAGTGGGTGGGGGTGGGAAGGAGCAAGTGCGGGGCATTAATCTATCATTTGTCAGCTTCAATGACCCAGTATCTGGGGAAAATGTCATATCTTAGAGGATACTATGAATTACAGAATATCCCATGTATTGGGGATTATTCCATGTATTATATATCATCCCATGTATTATAGGTTATTCCATGTATTATAGGTTACCCTATGTATTTGAGATTATCCCATGTGATCTATTTCATTGTAAAAACAGTTCAAGCCACATCACAGATTAGTTGGGTTCCTACTAATTGAAGCTGTGTTGACCTCAGTGAATAGAGGGCAGAGAGATAAGGTTAGGCATGAGATAAAAATCTGGGATTTCTTCAAGGTTCAGCAGACGCCTTTAAATGCCATCCAATAATACAGTGTCAACTGCTGTAACTGTTAGGCATAAAACCATTGAACCATGAGGATTTATAAGGCACCAAAATTGAATTATGAGACCCATTTTTTTGGGCAATTGCTAACTTTATACTTAAGAATTTTAAAAAAGAACAATAAACTAATGATGACATGTCATAAGACCATTAAGTTATTTTTGGTTTGTAAATAACTTGTCAAGCGTAAATTTAAAAAAAATCCCAAGAGAATAGTATAGGCTGATATGAACTCTCATGAGATTCTAAGACAAGACTTGTACAATTTCAGCACATGATGTTTAAAAGTTTATATCGCCAACAGTTTTAGAGCTAACTGTTTGAAACAGTGGCAGCCAACGTATTTGTTTATTTGTTACACCTGACATACACCCCCCCCCCCTTTCCGGTTTCAACACATACACATCATGTTGACCAGCTGAACATCTATAGTCTTTTTTTTCCAAAACTATCTGACCTCAAGAAATATTTACACAAACAGCAACATTAATCTCATTGATGACAACATAAAAAGGGTATCATAACAAGCTCTTACCAAAATAAACATATTGTGCTGGTCCATTTCTTTTCATAAGGTTGAACAACTTCATTTAACATTTAATCATTTTTTTTTTAAAATTGTTTAAAATTATCTTAGTCAAAATAAACAACAACTCAAGTCCAACAAGCCTAACCAAGAAAATAGAACTAGATCTGACACAGTTCGACCTCATATTTTTAGTTTGGTTTTTAGTTTAGAGGCTTTCACATCTCTTTCTTTTTTTTTTTTTTGGACTTTACAAAATTTTTAGTGCTTTCACAGTGGTGTAGTATTAAACAACTTCATTTAAAAAAAAAAAAAAACTTATACTAAATATTCGACCTCATATTTTTAGTTTGGTTTTTAGTTTAGAGGCTTTCACATCTCTTTCTTTTTTTTTTTTTTGGACTTTACAAAATTTTTAGTGCTTTCACAGTGGTGTAGTATTAAACAGCTTCATTTAAAAGAAAAAAAAAAGTTCTACTAAATGACATAGGCAGACTTTCATCCAAATGCCTTCTTACAGTATGTGTAATAGACAGTGGCGTAACTGTACATGAATAAAACTGAATAAATATTCTAAAGCTAGCAGAACATGCCGCCCCTCCCAATAAAAACAAAAGTGACACCTGAGGCCGACCGCCCCCTCCGCATTCCCTTTCCTACACCACTACTAATAGAAGATAGTTAAGCCAACACAAAAATAATATTTTCAAAACCATTTACACAAAAAACATGTTTTGAATCAAATTGAAGAATTATAAAAACAACAACAAAAAACCCCCAAAAAACAGGACCCATCAATTAAGTGTACAAAACTATAGCATGGCTCTGGATCAGCTGAGCATTCTACATTAAATGTTCATTATGCTAATGGTGAAAGGTCATTGGACTCTGATCTTCCACAGAGAAATCACTAAAGAGATAGGAACTGTCACTAGGCACAAATGAAAGCTGTTATCTGATAAGACAAAAATGAGGCTCATGATGTTTGCACGCAGACATGTGCCTAAAGAAGATCAAAGGGCTAAACACTGGATTCCCAATCACACAAGGGGATATGTGCCTAAGGAATATCCGAGGACTAAACACTGGATTCCCAATCACACAAGGGGACATGTGCCTAAGGAAGATCCGAGGACTTAACACTGGATTCCCAATCACACAAGGGAACAACAACAAAAACAGAGGCTGGACTGAAGTAAAGCCTTTTGAAAATGTCACTTACTTACAAGGCATGTTACAGTCTTAAAATCCATCTGTACACCTTCCATTTCCATATGAACCACAACCCAACCCCCTCCCTATTATTGAAATCAAAGAAAGTGATATGCCATCATATGAAGATATGCATGTATGTTTTTAATAAAGGTTTTTCTTAGTTGTGGAAAGAAAATTACACATCACATTGTAATGTGAATAGACAGTATATTTTGTCCAAAAACTATATTGGTCAGACATTTCATTTTTATCTAAGATATTTTATATTGGTCAGACAGTTTATTTTGGTCAAATATATTTTATATAGGTCAGATAGTTTATTTAGGTCAAAGATATTTTATATAGGTCAGATAGTTTACTTTGAATGGAGATATAGAGTTTATATAGGTCACCTAAGTTTATATTGGTCACATACATTTTATATTGGTCACATACAGTTCATATTGATTAGATATGTTACTTATATTTTATATTTTCAGACGGTTTATATTTGTTATAGACAGTTTATATTGGTCAAATACAGTTTATATTAGGGCACATACAATTTAGATTGGTAAAATACTGTTTATAATAGTCACATACAGTTTATATTGGTCAAATGCAGGTTATATTGGTCACATACAGTTTATATTGGTCACATACAGTTTATATTGGTCACATACAGTTTATATTGGTCATATACACTTAATATTGGTCACATATAGTTTATATTAATCACAACAGTTTATAGTGGCCTGTCAAGGAAGATACCATTAGTAACAGCCCAGGGGTAGGATCATTAAACGCAAATCAACTAATGACCAAAGAGTTTCCTTGGCCTAGTTTAAAACACACCATAATTTTCTTAGGGTAAGACTAGTGACCTAGTTATATAAACATCACACCACTGGTGACACCAGGTGAGGATCAATCCTGCAAGCCTATCTCTAAATGTTTATTTAAGCACCACTATTGTGTTTATTTGAGCACAGACAGCCTACATTCCTTTTGTGGGGTACTAATGAATATTATTAACATGAATGAGTCCATACTGATCCAAGACTGTAACGGTGTTCTCTTAAAGTTCTCTTCAGTCGTTTAAGTGAGACGATGCCTGCTGGGTCCAGAATGATCATTTTTCAAAACTGGACATTGAACCAGAACAGTGGAAACTCAAATATCCAGTCATCAGTTACACGGCTGTTCGCAATATCTGGATTCATATTTTATAATCCAGCAAGGCACAAAGTACCTCATCCATTGTCTTTGGCAGTTTGAGTGAGATCAAAGATGAAATAAAACTTTCATGATCAGGATCAAAGCTTTGAAACAAACAAAATTTGTTATTTTACTACATACACCCACTTGCTCGCTTTATTATTTTTCAGATAAGCCAGCTTTATAAGATTTATTTTAAAAAAAACAAAAAACAAACTGTATAGGTTAATGGTAACTTTTGGGGGCAGGGCCCTGACTCACCTTTACACTGTGGGTTGACACATCTCTGGGCCGAATCCAAGTATCTGATGAGGCTGTAAGGCAGGTCCTCAGGTGTGTAGCGAAGTTTTTCTATCTTAATTACTCGTCCAGATAGCTCAAGAAGTGACGGTGGGTTGTAGACTAAGTCCTAGACAACAAGAAAATAAAGCCAGAATAAGAAATTAACAAAGAATATTGCTACATAAATGTTTAGTAATAATAAAAAAAAAAAAAAAAGATGATTGTTTTAGGTATCTCAAAGTGAAGATAAAAGGACACATAAAAGGGATACAACTTCAAAAAAAAAAGTTGTTAAAATAAACAAAATACAAAAAAACAAACAAAAAAAAAAAAAAAAAAAAAAAAAAAAAAAAAATAAAAAAAAAAAATTTAAAAAAAATGTTTAAAAAAAAAAAAAAAAAAAAAAGGATGATTGTTTTAGGTATCTCAAAGTGAAGATAAAAGGTCACATAAAAGGGGTACAACTTCAAAAAAAAAAAGTTGTTAAAATAATCTACATGCACACAACAAATATTTTCAACTTTCCCTTAAAGAACCTACCAAAGTTTTGTATACAACTTTCAGGCACAGGTTGAGCGACCCAAGTGGCAAGGTTAAGACCCTGTGTCATTTGTGGGTAAATGAAAGCAGTGACCATGTAACAACAGGAATACCAACTAAATCACCACTGGGTCCTCTCTGTCTTTGTTAGTAGCTTGTGATGGACATTTAGATTAAAGCTCTTCTTCCAAAACACCTTACCAACATGTTTGTTAGCCTGTTCTGACAATATTGTTCTTTTGGTAGTGTTTTTCCCTCAAAAAAAAAAAAAAAAAAAAAAAAAATAAAATTATAAGCTCTATTCTTAACTTATCCATAATGGTGGTATCCAGGCAATGCAGAATGTAAAACAGAGCAATCCAGAGTAGTCCATTGTTTAAACTTATACACAAAATACTATATCTCATCTACATGATTGTCACTCCCCCTACAAAACATAAGTAACAAAAAATTTTTTTGAGTCTGAAAAGCTTATCCAACCCACTGACCTCAACAAACCGATTGACTAGAGGGTTGTTGCGTAGACTAAGCTCAACCAGGTTTAGGGCCACAATCTCTGTGGGCAGGGTGGAGAGTTTGTTGTTGTGGAGGCTGAGGCTGCGAAGGGTGCGGAGGTTGATGAGAGTGGGCGGAAGACTCTGCAGCCGGTTGTCGCACAGCACCAGAGAGGTGAGCTCACTCAGGTAGCCGACCTCCGCGGGTATTTCCATGAGTTGGTTGCCTCCAAGGTAGAGCACCTGCAGTCTGTGTAGAGAAAATAATGATATCATAAAGTCTCAGAATTCAAAGTCAAAGAACCAAGAAGACTTCTCTCTAAACATTTGGAATCTAGTTGAGAGAAGTTGATTTAGATGAAAACATTAATCTGAATTGTTTTTTTAATGTCTGTCTAGACATTTGTGCATTTCTGACTAGATGTTCATGTACTTCTGACTAGATGTTTATGTACTTCTGACTAGATGTTCATTGCACTTCTGACTAAATGTTTATGTATTTCTGACTGGATGTCCCTGTATTTGGTGGTACAGTGATTGAGGAAGATGACCATATAAAAATCAAGTGCAGGTTGGTCCACAGGGGATTTCATTGATGCTAAACATTCCCTTTCCGTCAGTTTGGAGGGGTACCAACATTCCCTTCCCGTCAGTTTGGAGGGGTACCAACATTCCCTTCCCGTCAGTTTGGAGGGGTACCAACATTCCCTTTCTGTCAGTTTGGAGGGGTACCAACGTTACAATCGAATTGCATCAGGCGATCATCAGCACGCACGCTGTGAGCAGTTTTAAAAATATCCCTTTTTTATTTGTCTTTGGTGAAACTGATGAGGGCCAGAGTACTTTGGAACGATAACACGTCAATTAAGCAATCCCACCCCCCTCCCACCTGCTCCCCCAACCTGTCTGCGGTTTCTGCATTTAACGAGCTCACCAGTCATTTCATAGATAGAATAATGACCTACACCATTTGTTCAGTTGCTGGGCTGAAGAGACAAAGCCCGCCCCCCCCTCTCCCTCCCCTTCCCCCCAGCATCTCTCTCTCTATTCTGCTGGGTTGGTTTAACCCGCGTTGGGTTACAGAATAACAAGTCGTCTGATGCGAGTGGTCGCCGTTGTTCTAGCAGCTTGACGGCGACCTCGGTGGTCTTCCCGTTTTGTTCGGATGGCATTCTTTTTTAGAGACCGCAAATGAAAGGATCACGAAGCACTCATTGCCTTTCAGGACAGGCGGATTGATGTGGAAAATCCTCCAGCGGAGAAGCTTAAACTTAAAGCGTTGGATATTATAAAACTGATTTCGAATATGGTACCTTGCATGCTCAAGTATGTCTTAAAGAGAGATCAACACTTAAAAAAAAGGCTACCGCACAGTCCTTCGCTTCGCAAACGTTTTTATAGTGAGTGAAAGGCAGGGATTGATCCCTAGTGCAGCAACCCAATGGAATGGTCCCTTTTGGCCTTCATACATAATCATTGAACGTGGACACAGTTCATGGTGATTGGGGGGGGTCTATAATTGGACATAGTTCATGGTGATGGGGGGTGTATGCGGGGACACAGTTCATGGTGATTGAGGTGGTGTATACGTGGACACAGTTCATGGTGATGGGGGTGTATGCGGGGACACAGTTCATGGTGATTGAGGTGGTGTATACGTGGACACAGTTCATGGTGATGGGGGTGTATGCGGGGACACAGTTCATGGTGATTGAGGTGGTGTATACGTGGACACAGTTCATGGTGATGGGGGTGTATGCGGGGACACAGTTCATGGTGATTGAGGTGGTGTATACGTGGACACAGTTCATGGTGATGGGGGTGTATGCGGGGACACAGTTCATGGTGATTGAGGTGGTGTATACGTGGACACAGTTCATGGTGATGGGGGTGTATGCGGGGACACAGTTCATGGTGATTGAGGTGGTGTATACGTGGACACAGTTCATGGTGATGGGGGTGTATGCGGGGACACAGTTCATGGTGATTGAGGTGGTGTATACGTGGACACAGTTCATGGTGATGGGGGTGTATGCGGGGACACAGTTCATGGTGATTGAGGTGGTGTATACGTGGACACAGTTCATGGTGATGGGGGTGTNTGCACAGTGGGCATCTACACTCAGAAATACTTCATTGCACAGTGGGCATCTACACTCAGAAATACTTCATTGCACAGTGGGCATCTACACTCAGAAATACTTCATTGCACAGTGGGCATCTACACTCAGAAATACTTCATTGCACAGTGGGCATCTACACTCAGAAATACTTCATTGCACAGTGGGCATCTACACTCAGAAATACTTCATTGCACAGTGGGCATCTACACTCAGAAATACTTCATTGCACAGTGGGCATCTACACTCCGCGGACATACTTCCTCAGCTATCCAAAAGATGTTGCACCACGGATTGAGATGACGAAACATTGCAATCATATCCCACGTCAAATAGTTTAGATCCACGTTATACAGTAAACAAATAAATACTAATATAAAACAACAACAAAACCAACAAACTCGAAGACACGTCTATGCCCTTTTGAGGACCGCTGAACAGACACTCGTACTACAGCCCTGCTTACGAGAGGCTCAGTACCGCAAGGTCAGATGACGTGTGAGGTCACCGGGAGGTAGACGCACCGGCCCTGGTTGTTGACAGAGCCATGGTGCAAAATGTTGCAGAATGCAACCTGGAACCTGGACGGACAAGATCTAACCATGCCGCCTGAAATATTAATGGCTCTCTCCCCCCCCTCCCCCCGTTAGACAACATGGCTTAGCTTGATATAATTTTTAAACAAAATCTACACTGCACTTATCCATCTTCCTAGTTTTTAACGGTCAATTCACTCCAAACTCCAATAGTCTTAGGGGGGCTACTGTCTTTCGTTAAGCTGAACAATGGCTGATGCCAGCCATGGATGTGAGTCGGGTTTAGGGAGCCCAGAGTCTAAGACTGGCATCAGGTCCGAATACATTAAGAAAACAAAAATGTGGGCAGTATATCTATAGACGATTCTTATAGGTCAAGTTGAAGGAAAATAATAATTTTTGCTGGAGACGGTAAATTTTCTGGGGAAAAAAAAAGAGAGGGCTGTGGGGTCCGCACTCCTGAAAGCAAACCATTGGGGTGCTGAGGTTATACGGGGTACAACAAAGAGCATAAAAAAGAAAAAAACAAATATATATACTGATGATCAGAGCGCTGTGATGCGGGCGTGATACCCGGACCCAGTCTTCGGAGGCGAAAATCGTCATTTCATACTATGTACCGGTACTTTAAAAGAAAGAGAGAGAGCTTAACTTCAGGTTTTGCCCAGGGCGCAGTTTTTGATTGCCACTGCCCTGCCACCGATGCTTTTGATTGCCACTGCCCTTCCAACGATGCTTCTGATTGCCACTGCCCTGCCGACGATGTTTTTGATTGCCACTGCCCTGCGACCGATGTTTTTGATTGTCACTGCCCTGGCGACGATGTTTTTGATTGCCACTGCCCGGCCACCGATGTTTTTAATTGCCACTGCCCTGCCGACGATGTTTTTGATTGCAACTGCCCGGCCACCGATGTTTTTAATTGCCACTGCCCTGCCGCCGATGCTTTTGATTGCCACTGCCCTGCCGACGATGTTTTTGATTGCCACTGCCCGGCCCAACTGCCCAGCCACCGATGTTTTTAATTGCCACTGCCCTGCCGACGATGCTTTTGATTGCCACTGCCCTGCCGACGATGTTTTTGATTGCCACTGCCCGGCCACCGATGTTTTTAATTGCCACTGCCCGGCCACCGATGTTTTTGATTGCCACTGCCCGGCCACCGATGTTTTTAATTGCCACTGCCCTGCCGACGATGCTTTTGATTGCCACTGCCCTGCCGACGATGTTTTTGATTGCCCCTGCCCTGCCACCGATGTTTTTGATTGCCCCTGCCCTGCCGACGATGTGTTTGATTTTTAAAAAAAATCTTTGAAAACTAAAATGTACATACAAATAATGGAGGCTTCATTAAAATAGCTTCCCAAAAAAGCATCTATTAAAACAAAACGATCAATTAACCAATGAGCAGGCCGATCGTAATGTATGCACGTGGTCATGGTTGGGACAACTGTGCACGAGCTGGTCATGATACGGATTACAGTGACCACCAGTGGCGTAGCGAGGGTGTTTGGCGCCCGGGGGACAAGATTCGCGCACGGGGACAAGATCCATTTTTAGCGCCCCTTTTTCTTTTGTTTCAACTCTCAAACCCATTATTTTCATCAATAAAATAATATCAAAGCACATTTTGGCGCCCTAAAAAGCTGGCGCACGGGTACATCTGTCCCCCCTGCCCCCCACCACGCTACGCCTCTGGTGACCACTAACACGACCAGGTTTTAATGAGTTCTTGTCACCGGCGAGTGTTTGAACTCTGAAATCGACCTCCGATTAAAGCAGAGGCTATAGGTGAGCAAGCATCCCGTTAACAGGTGGTGTCATGTATTAAAATTTGTGTGCCGCCTCTCTCACGCCTTGGACACTGGAAAACAAACAAACAAGGTCATTCATGCATATTTGATTTATAACCAAGGGCATGGATTCGACAGCGTAAACGATACATTTTAAAGGATTACTTTTTAAGCTTACTGAAGCTCATTTCAGGGGCTTCCATAAATGACGTTACCCACCGAGAGGAGGGAGAAAAAAAAGGGGGAGGTGGGGCAAGAATTTGTGATGATATGTCATGAGGGTATCTACACTTTGTGACAATGGGGCACCGAAGGGGGGGGTGGGGTGGACTTTCAAAATAAGGATTAAGAAGATAAACAATTTAAAACAAGAATACGAGCATGCTAATATGGCTTCCGTGGTTATTATCATTTGTCTGTTATATGTGTAGGGGAGGAGGGGTTAATTTAAACAAAAAACATAATTGGGGTTGGGGTGGGCAAGGGTATCACTATTTAGTAAGTTCATTAGAAGGTAGGCAACTTTTTTTAAAAATGTTATGCTCTTAAACGGATCTCCTGGTCCATAATGGTCAAGAGATTGACCTTCCAGGTGATCACTGCTTTTAACGCCCTCTGTCTACATTCTACAATCACCAGGAGCTTCATCCCCTGGTCCACAATCATTGAGAGTTTCACCACCTAGTCCACAATCATGATTTTCACCCCTTGGTCCACAATCATTGAGAGTTTCACCCTCTGGTCCACAATTATTGAGAATTTCACCCCCGTCCACAATCATTGAGAATTTCACCCTCTGGTCCACACTCATTGAGAATTTCACCCCCCGTCCACAATCATTGAGAGTTACCCCTTGGTCACAATCATTGAGAGTTTCATCCCCTGGTCCACAATCATTGAAAGTTTCACCCCCGGTCCACAATCATTGAGTTTCATCCCCGTCCACAATCATTGAAAGTTTCATCCCCTGGTCCACAATCATTGAAAGTTTCATCTCCTGGTCCACAATCATTGAAAGTTTCATCCCCTGGTCCACAATCATTGAAAGTTTCATCCCCTGGTCCACAATCATTGAAAGTTTCACCCCCTGGTCCACAATCCCCTTACACCATGTCATGATGATGTTCCATGTAGCAGCTGTGAGCAAAGTGGGTAACGTGTCTGGTGGGATTAATAGACTTATGGAGTATCTTATACGCCGAGCGTGTCGCGGTTTCTGGGGATCAGAAACTAACATACTAGATTGGCCATTCCAATCTCAACACACACACACAACCGTCCCTATAGCACAGGGAACACACAGACAACACAAGGAGCACACAACCGGACCGTCCCCGTAGCACAAGAACACACAGACAACACAAGGAGCACACAACCGGACCGTCCCCGTAGCACAAGAACACACAGACAACACAAGGAGCACACAACCGGACCGACCCTGTAGCACAGAGAACACACAGACAACAACAAACAAACGGACCGTCCCTGTAGCACAGAGAACACACAGACAACACAATGAGCACACAAACGGACCGTCCCTGTAGCACAGAGAACACACAGACAACACAATGAGCACACAAACGGACCGTCCCTGTAGCACAGAGAACACACAGACAACACAATGAGCACACAAACGGACCGTCCCTGTAGCACAGAGAACACACAGACAACACAATGAGCACACAAACGGACCGTCCCTGTAGCACAGAGAACACACAGACAACACAATGAGCACACAAACGGACCGTCCCTGTAGCACAGAGAACACACAGACAACACAATGAGCACACAAACGGACCGTCCCTGTAGAACAGAGAACACACAGGCAACACAATGAGCACACAAACGGACCGTCCCTGTAGAACAGAGAAGACACAGAGAACACAAGGAGCAATGGGTTTGTACTGTCAGGGTTGACGTTTCACAAGATTTAATGTATTGGGGGGAAAAAAAGAGGATCTTAATGAATTCGTGCTTCGTACTCGTGTTCTTTTGGTGAGGCGCATGCGCTGGAGAACTCGTGTGTTTCCAACAAGGAAAACAAGAAAGGGACCAAAATGTTCGAATACACTGGTTGGGCCAAATGGTTGGAAATGGGATCTGGTCAGCCCAGCAGGATGGAATGGGCTCAGGGCAGCCAAGCAAGCAGCTGTCTTGGGGGTGAGGTGTTTCCTTGAGTTAAAGAACTCAACCATCGAAGTGGGATGACACCAGCCATGGACTTAAAAAATCGTCTGTCTACGGCAGGGGTGTCAAACTCAATCGCTCAGCGGGCCAAAATTCAAATCACGCGTAAGGTTGCGGGCCGAACAGGATAAAATTAAACCCTTTTGAAACATTAATATACATTAAAAGAGAAAAAAAGTTTTAATGAGTATGGTATACTCATTTTCGCTCTTATGCCACTTTGTCTCAGCTGGATGTTTGGCATCTTCTCTTGGCTACAGGTTCGTTTAGTTGGAAGTAATGTTCTGTGTCATTGAGATTCTAATACTGGAATGCAAGTGTTCATCATTGAGACGACTTTTGTGCGATGTTTTGTTAATCTTCATCATAGAAAACAGCTGCTCACACAGACATGTGCTACCCAACATGCTCCAGGTTCGAGCCGCACGTAGACGAAGCTGGGGCATCTCTTCGGGAATGAAACGAGTGAACTGTGCAGGCCCAACAGTGTCGTACTTTGCCTTTAGTGTCCCATTACACTACACTGCAGCTCTATTAGCCCCATCTTCAAATTTAAAAGCTGCAGTTTCCGCGCCTATGATTACTGGGTTGCTGTGACGGCGAACATCCACTCACTTCACAACTTTTAGTTTCGTTTTTAAAACGCTCCTAGATAGCGTATCGTTCGTCAATGCTGCTAATTAGGGAACGCGATTGGCACTTTATATTGCAGGGCCATTAAAAATATGGTTTGCCTAAAATTCTAATTCTCTTTCGGGCCTGATATAATTGTACGCAAGGCCGTATGTGGCCCGCGGGGCTTGAGTTTGACACATATGGTCTACGGTATCTCGAAAAACACACACACTAGTATAGACCAGTCCTTAGAAATTCACTCTCAAAGAAGGTGATTCTGAACACATTATCCCTTAAAAAAATACAAAACAACTTAAACCAACCTTTAAGTTCCACTTAATAACGACGCCAGCTTTTCTTCTTAAACTAACCTTACAAAGATGTTTCGAGATTAGTGTAGGTCTGTCAGTAGTGCCAGACAACATTATAGTTCTGAATCGTATACCCATTAACGAAAATAAACGTCTTTCATGCAATCTGCCACATTCATTCATTCATATGTCTTAATCTGCCTCATTCATTCGCACAATCTGCCACAGCCATTCATCATATTTCATAATCTGCCTCATTCATTCACACAATCTGCCACATGTATCACGCAAACAATGTCTTTCCCACCTTGTTAGTCCAGTGACAGTGAAATGGTGGTGGTGGGTTGTGTGTGTGGGGGGGGGGGGGGGGGGATTCAGACTGATTTAAAAAATAAAAAAAAAACTTAGACCACTAAATCTTGGAATTAAACATCCGATTTTTCGCCCCCCCCCTCGCATACACAGATTAAATATTGTTCTCATTTAATTTGGAATAATTACAACAATAATCGATGCTTAATATATATATATATTATATACCTCTTCTGGGGTCCTTGCATTTGTAGGGGGAGTAACGATTTAGGGACTCCTGTGGACCCACAAACACAGACGGTTAGACAATGAAAAAAGGTATACTGTAAATGTAAACCACAGTTCAGAGGTCAAATGACAAGAGAAAACTTTGCTCAGAGCACCAGAGGCACAGCAACACATTTTAAATGATCAAGCAAAGCTTTGCTCACGGCAAGGTAAACCTTTGTGTTGCACTGCCATTGGAGGCGGGCTGTATATGCTTGCATTACGAAAGTAGGGCAGTTATTCTCTTGAGTTGGCCGAGCCCAGAGCAGTGGTTCTTACCCCCCTCCCCCCTCCCCCGTCCTCACAATGCACCATATTCATATAGCTTCAATCATAACAGTGAGTCTTAAGCAGCGGTGGAGCTAGGGTTCGTGCCCCCCTTCCACGGAAAAAAAACAACAACCTATGTGTAGTAGACCGAAAATACCGCCCCTCCAATAAAAAGACAAAACGCCGCCGCCCCCTCGCCCCTTCCTATGCCACTGGTCTCATGATCTGACTCTGACCACAGAAACAATGGAATGCAATATAACCCTAGCCAGGTTAATACTCCTACAATACCACTGTTACCTGCTCATAGACTAAGACGTGGGTCCGATTATTGAGATTGCTAATAAATGAGCACAGTCCCACTGGTTTACCGTTTGCATAATTACGGTAGTTATGTTATGCTAACGTCAGCAGGTCGTTTGTTTGCTTTTTCACAACATACAAATTACAAAGACACCAGCTGGTGACTATGCCAATAATCAATATTTTGTTTACCTAAGCAAAGCATGTTTACCACCTCGCCTGTTGTTGATTTCACTACTTACACTGCTCAAGTGCTGGCAAACAAGGACACTAACTTTTAAAGACATTAATTTTTAATAAATGATCGTAGACACCTTAGTAAAGTTTTTAAAAACAGATACGTATCGGATTTGTTCAATGTATCAGTAAAAATCGTAAATGATCAGTAAAAAATTGTATGAGACATCTATTCCGTATTTAAACTGTAAAATACAAGAAGATAATAGAAATTATCTTATCACAGTATCATACTCAGCTTATTTTTATAATGTGAAAGGCTTTAAAAGCCAGTCACATTTCCAATAGCTTTGGTCTCAATTTTATTATATGAGTATGAGTAGTTAACACATTTAGAAAAAAATTCTACAAACAAAATCTAGGGATAGATTACGTTATTTTATAATTGTTAATAGTCATATTTATAATATTTTATTAATTAGTTATGTATTTTACACACATAATTTGAAATTGCACACTTTTCAATTGGCCATTCTTTTAAAGATTAATGCAGCCATTGTAAATATTTTTCTCTGTGTAAGTGTAAACCAACTATCAATATCATTATTAATATTATATTCATGTGTATACTTTTGCTAAAATGATGGTGCAACAGAGTTCTCACAGGTTGTTTGGGATCCTGCATTTAAGTTCATTTATAAATAAAAAAATTAACATCTAGACTCTAAATTTGACAATGTACACATTGTTCTTGTGTGAATTTTTTTTTGGGGTTCAGTACCAGGGAAATACATTAAAAATAATGAATTCAGAATTAAAAGCATATAAAACAAGACTTGGGACAATTTGAAGTCTGGACAAGAATGGAGCTTGATAATAAACTTGTGTCTGAAACTGAATCACTGGGTTAGCAGTTAGCCAGTGATTTATTATTTAAATTTGTAAATAAATTAAAAATTAACCTGATCTTTGATTTACTCAAACATCATAGGATGCAATTAAACTAGTTTACATTAACAAAATAAAATCATAAGGCACTTTTTGACGTTTACATTTTTTAATGTATTATTTTTTTTTATGGAGTGAAGGATAGTGGTGTATATATTATATAATTATTAACTAGCAGAACACTAACTTTTCCTACTTTCATAATTAATAATTATATTTTATAAGTATTTTTTACAAATTAATATAGTTTTATGAAGAAAGGTGCATCCATTATCATTAATTATGTCAACAAATTAGGGGATTGGAAGTGGTTGGAAAAAGTTTGACAATTCTTGACAAGGAGGAGGAGCAGAGGTGCAAGATTAATTCAATTAACCCTCACATAAAACAAGGTGCTCTAACTCTAACAAACTACCTTGCTAATTTGGTCCAAATTATCGACTAATGAATGTGAAAGCATATAGTAATAATGTTAACTAATCTGTTGATAATATGAGTGGCTTGATGATTGCTCTAATCCAAGGTCTTTAAATTAAGTAGGTCTATAAATTATATATATTATATAGTATAGTAATATAGTATTTATAATAAAAGTATGAATATGAAGTAGGCTATAGACTATAGACTGTACTGTAGGCTAATAATATTAAAACTATGTAAATGTAACAGTGTAGACGTTTAGTATAACAACTAGATTTTACATTACCTTGTTAAACTTTTTATGGCGCTTGGTAATTCCTTTATACGATTTCCTCCACAATGTAAAACCTGGAGTTTATCCAATTCTGTAAATTGTGGTGGAAATATTTCTATGTTATTTCCACTGACATTTATGACTTCTAACAATTTTAGAGACCCAAAATTTTTGGGGAAAGAATCGGTTGTTAACTTGTTGTTTTTAGCTATAAGTGTTCGTAATTTAGTAAGCTGACAAATTTCGTCACAAATAAAACTCATATTATTTGAAGAAATATCCAGAACAATAAGTTTTTTAAACAGTCCAATGGTACTTGGCAGACTAGTGATTTCATTGTTGTCTAGTTGGAGTGAATGGAGAACCGCCGAACGCTGCAAAATACAATCGGGTATAGTATCTAAGTTTCCGTAGGATAAATCTTCCAAATGTTCTCTTGAATATTCCGTGTCAGATGCAGCTGAAGAATAGGAACTGTAATCATAAAAGGCTGCCATTGTCTAAAGTTCTAGATCCCTAAAATTTGACGGAATTCATAAATTTAACCTTTCCTAAGGTTTTGATCCTTCGCTATGACACCATTTTGAAGTATAAAATGTTTTTCTCAGTACCGCTTTTCTGATTGGTTAACAATACGAACAAGGTCAGCTAAACGTACATTATTTTTGATTGGCTGACCAATTCCAACCCCCAAGGCTATTAATACCACATACAAAATCATCTCAAATAAATGGAACGGCGCGTGATCGGAGAATTTTAGACTCATAATGTAACTTATATGATATTACAAAATAAAATGAAATACATTAATGTGATGATTAAAAATACAGAAGCATTTCTTTTAGTTTGGCAATTATTTCAGCCCTTGGCATTTCTCTATAGAGTATACATTTATATATGCAACTTATTGCCGACTTTTAAGTTTTAAGGTCAGACACATCAATTTGAAATTTAGGTTAAAAAGTAAAAAGAAAAAAAAAGAAAAAGAAAGTGGAGGGTGTAGCTGTAACAAACAAGTACGGCAATGTATATGTCATAAGCTAGTCTTCGCGAGGTCATGTCAAAATTGAAAAAAAAAAAAAAAAGTATTATACATTATACAGGCATTTTTCTATAGAAGATACATTTATATATGCAACTTATTGCCGACTTTTAAGTTTTAAGGTCAAAAACATCAATTTGAAATTTAGGTTAAAAAGTAAAAAAAAAAAAAAAGAAAAAGAAAGTGGAGGGTGTAGCTGTAACAAACAAGTACGGCAATGTATATGTCATAAGCTAGTCTTCGCGAGGTCATGTCAAAATTGAAAAAAAAAAAAAAAGTATTATACATTATACGGTCTCCATTTTAATACACTTGGATCTTGAAACTTAGGAAAATAAATAAGACTGCATGATCAGCAGGCCAGGACATTGGATAAAGAAGTTAAATTATAATAATTCACAAATCATAGGCTGGCATATAGTATAGGATATAGGCATACGATTTTAGCTTTCAACTTATTTCAATCTGTAAAAAAATTGAAAAAGTCAAAATTTACATACAATGGCCATAGCCATTGCCCACATTCACATATGAATATTAATACGCTATTCCATCAGTTAAAAAAGAGTATCTTTGATTAAGATAATCTATGTCGATAAATTTTTTGTTAAGATGTTGTGATTAATTAACATAAGTAGGCTTAGACCAAGCTGCGCGAGTTATATTGAATAATTGGCCTAATTTATTATCATATTATTCATATGATGCTGCTAGGTGCTGTGCCATGACTAGACAGGGCCAGGGGTAGATAGTACTTGGATGGGTGAAAGTAAAGCTTATTACCTATCGTTTTTAAATTAATAATTTTCTGTAATTGCTTATTTTTATGTGAAGCACAGTGAGCCAAGCCATAGGCTTTATAAAACCACCTTAATAATAATAATAATAATAATATCAATATAAGCAAACACTGATTCACGATTAGGACCTATGAAACGATTAAACGATCTAAATAAGACATTAAATTATTATTATTACTAGTAATTTTTTGCATATTCATTGTGCCTTTTATTCGGCAGTAGGCCTATAATGAATAATTTGGAGCTTCTAATTATAATTACATTATTGAAAGATGCTAAGATTAAGATTAAGAATAATAAAAGGTGTCAGGTGTTGGCAACTGTAGATTTTAGACTTTAGACGATGAAAGAATAGGCTACATAGTGTACGAATGAATTGAATCCTAATTTAGGCTTAGGACTATATCAATTTCCCCACATTTTAAATGTTATTTAAAACTAATTATTGTTAACGAACAACATTTTCTAGTTCAGCAATCAAAGTGACACTTCACTATAGAATAATTACTATTATTTAGTTGTTTCGCTTTTGTTTATCCTGGCCATTTTTGTTTTACTTAAGTCATAGCTCTTAGCAACCTGAAAAGTTTACACATAATTCGTTTCCGGTCTCAGTTTTCAGTTTGATTACATCTGATGTGATCTGGTATGTAATGTTTTCTTTTACTTGTAAAAGTTTTATTCATTTTTCATGTCAAACTAATAATATTTTAGCTTAGTAATTCAATTAGGTCAAATGTGAAGAGATAGCATTCTGGTTCCGATAGGGTCAAAACCCTGGTCCTAGTTCCGATAGTGGTGATAGTCAGGGGCCAGGGTCAAAACCCAGGTTAGGGATGAGTTTCAGTTTAGTTTAGGATTCAGGTTAGGGATAGATTTAGGGTTCAATTTAGGTTTAGGGATACATTTAGGACATAAGTTTGTGGGTCCGCGCAACCAAGGTAAAAAATAAAGGCGGTGCTATCACACTTCACATTTACTATCAATATCACTATCACTTATTGGAATAATGCATGCAGCATATCGTTACCAAAAACTAATATAAATAGAACAATTATTTTTTAGTAGGATTTATAATAATCTAAGTCAGTGTCTTTTGTGACTCACTACCGTGATTAAGCGTGATACAAAAGTGCATAGGCATAGAGTAGTATCATAGAGCTTGCCTAATCTTGGGTTGGTATGTATAATAAGAAATTTTTAGAGATGTATGAGTATGTCTCATATGCTAATTACAATTTATGATAATCATTACATTCAAGTTAACACTTATCTTAACTGACCTAAGTGTTAACTTATTCATTTGTGAATGAATATTCAATTCATGATGATTATGTAATAATTTAAAACCCTTTTATTTCCACATTGATAGCAAATAATGTATTTCTTCTTACTGAAGATAAATTATGGAAAAACCATGGTCACCTGCATTTCGCAGCATAGTGCGTGCTGCAACAGGTGGTGCAGAGACTTGGTCACACACAGATGACAGCATGAAAATGAGGCAGTATGGATGGCGCTGTTCAACCAATGAAGATCTTTACTCAACTAGAACCCTAATTGGAAATTACAATGAGGAAAGATTCGACCTTAAGGAAATCAAAAAGAACAAACCATTGCCATCACAGGTATCATCAAATATATAATAAATGTTTGGTTTAACTTAAAAATAGGTGCTAGAAAATTTGTTGGTACTTATAACTAATATGTTATATTATTCTCCATTTTTCTTAATCCAGCTCTATAAATATAAACTAAGTTTAGTAAAGGAGGGCAACTTGTATACATCCTTTGAAAAATTGTGTATTGAAAGCCATTGAGTAATACTTAATGTGTTGGTCCACAGACCTGCTCAGAGTTCGCAGGTCTTTAGTCACCATTTGGCAACAGATGAAAAAATTAAGATGACTGAAGAAGTGCATAAATAAATAGATATGGCTATGGTAATGGTACTTCCTGCAATCTAGACAATTCATTCTGTCACCCTGAAAGGTTTAATTTAAACTGGTGTATTCTTGAAAATTACCTAGCAAAATATAAGAAATTTAAGGTAAACTGTCAGATCCCAAATATGACTGTCATTAAGCAATGGGACGTTTTGTATTTTCATGCCTACCATTATTCTGCTTGTTAAACAGTACAACCATTACTACCAGCCTGTATATGCAACATCATATAATAAGTCACCACTGCATCGCTACCCAGATGATCTCAAGCGTCTCAAGGGTGGGTATCAATGTCATTTAAAAGTGTTCACAGGGGTCACAAAAATGATGTTGTACATTTAAGTGTGGTGAGGGGGTGATTTTGTGATGATGTATTATTAGTGTGTCTAAATTTTGTAAAAAATGTTTGTGAATTGGGGGAGGGAGATAAAAAAATTGGCCTAAATAGTGTGACACTTTTAATGGAAGACCCACTAGTTTTTCTTATTTTTGATTTTCAAGTATAATTTTTATATATTTACTTAATCTTCTCTGAAAATGTAAATAGTAAGTAAAAATGACAGCGTCTCTCTTTACTTTTAAATCAATTATAATTTAACAATATCTGTATGTAGATTTGAGTTAACTTATTTCACACAATATATTTTGACCTTAACATTCCTATATATTTCAACGAATGTATGTTGCATTGTCCCATAGCACCTTTGTGTTTTAGTAAAACTGAATTTTTAATAACTTATTTAGGTCGTCTTCCACGTGCCTACTCTGTTCACCAACCTGAGCTTGACACACTTGCTCAAAAGGCTTATTGCAATAGTTGGGAGACATCCTATCGCACATCCTTTTTACATCCTCGACTGAGGCTGCAACCAATCAAAAGTGAGCCTGATGACCAGGGAGTCAGATGTCCTTAAATAAAAGATTTAAAATTTGTTTAAATTAATTTAATTTTATCAGTATTAACCAATTGCAGGGTCTCATTTCAGGAAGTGTTTAAATTATATAACTGAATAACCTTTAACTTTAAATCAGGAGCTGCAAACTATGGTCTGCAGGCCAAATCAAACCAGGCACTTCTTTTGTAAGACCCTTGAATATATCATTTTAATTCTTGAAAAGTTCCAAGCATGTGCTAAAATAGTATTATAATTGTCATTTAAAAAAATATTTTGCATTCATATGCTGCTTGGTCTATTGTCATGATGTTATAATCATGCCACAGCATGTCCACTTAATACCAATATCTTCCCCATACCAACAAAAAAAAAATGAATCTCCTTTTAGAACCATTGCTTGTTTAATTACAACTGATATATTCATCCCCATTCAAAACAAACATATATGTTCACTTGTACTTATGCCTTACCAGTGTAAAGTGGTTAATGCATACTATGTTTCATTGCATGCGGCTCATGTGATGAGATGCATACCTGATTAACATGTGACCACTATTCCCCCCCTCCATGCTCTTTATGAAGTCTATGTAAGTCTCAAAACCATTTTTCACTCCATTCTTTTAACAATTGTCTCACCTCTCCATAGTTCACATATTTTTAATAAAACCTGATACATGGCATTCCTTTATGCCAATGCAGTTCTAATATAAAGTTTTCTACATGATTTCTCCATATTATTTTAAATTTGTAGGAAAGTATATGACATTTATTTTATGAATTTAAGTAAGAGAAATAGCTAAAACCATTACAGAAAATGTGAACTGAATTTTCTAAAAAATCCCAAAAGTGTACGCCTACAATAAACATCTGATATGTTATCAAATCATGGTTAATGTTGCTGAAATGTATTAACAAAAAAATTTTTGGCATTCCATTTTAAAGTGCCTTTGTTTTGCTTATGAAAGCAGTTTTAGCCCTTTTTTTTTGCAATAATATTTTATATTTGTGTGCCAAACATGACCAAAGCAAATTGTGATACCTTTATACCTAGTTATTAATACATCATCAAATTATATTTGAAATATATAGCTGTGTCTAATTTACTTGTTTACTTCTTTATATTTTACTTTTGTAAACATTTTGGTTATTAAAAGCAAATCAGTAGTGTTTGAATGGTCTTTATTAACCAAGGCCCAGCAGTTGGCAAAATATGGCATCCAGGCAAAATTTCATTTTCTCTCCCTCCTGTGGGCTAATAATAGTTTTTAAACTTACATAATATAATATTTAAATCTCAGAAGAACAGTTACTCCTAGAAATTTTATAATCATAAATAAGGTTTTAATCACAACACCATAATGGTGGTTTGTTTTAAATTGTTTATGGCTTACATTATTTTATGCTTTTGGCCAGCACATTTTTATCACATGGGAATTACAGTTTTTGGTGACAAATTTACTCTGTTTTTTTAAAAACCTATATGATAACATCATGTCATTTCCTATTCGCACAAGAGAAATAAAATATTTAGTTATCAACTTTTATTAAAAAAATTTCCCCTACAACTACTCTAGACTTTCATTTAATTCTTGTAGTCTATATCATATTTCAATACACGGGACATAAGAAAAAAAGGGTTTAATATTTTTGTGCTGGCAGGAAATTAATTGTATAAATTCCTTTCATATAGTTGCATAAATTTATCTATTAATTATTTTAATGAGATTTTTAGGTAGTGCAAATGTTTAGGCTTCTAGATAATTTACAGCAGTTTTGAAAAGTGCTTAGCAATAAAATGATTTAAAATATATCACCTTAGTCTTGGCTTTTAAAAATTTATGTTTACCTTCTGTAAATTTGGGATTGTTCAATTCAATCTTCATTTCAGCAATAGGCCCTATATCTTCCTTGCTTATATTTTTTTATGAAGCTTTTACTTTTTACTATTTATAAGAAATAATTGAATAGATGAAGCAAGCGCCCCCTTCTCTCTTTTTAAAAAATAAATAATGTGAATGGATAATTCAACATTTACAAAATAATTAGGTTGTTAGAATTAGACAAAAAATAATAATAGAGAAATGTCCTTATAAGGAGTCCCTCAACAGGTGGCCCAATACCATTTGTTTTTCCATGGATAGTTGTTCCAAATGTCAACGAATATGACACATTTGTGTAATTTCATAGCTCCAATAGAGATATATAACATCCTCAACCCACCAATTACTTAAAAATTCTCTTGACTAGCAATAAGATCTATAAATTCTCCTCACTACCAATGGTGGTTTACAACTTTACCAAACCACCATTATGATTACATAAAACCGGGGCAAAAGAAGCTATAGTCTGTACTTAATTCCTAGCTTCTAGAAACATTTTATTTTTTGTATTAGATATTGGCAAGATCCGTGGATCTTTGTAGAATTGACAATAAAAACTCTGGGTTTTACTGAATATTTTTTATTATTATTTACATAATGGAATGCTTGGGATATAGTGTGAAGTGAATAAATCAAAGATCAATGATTTCATGCAAAAATTTAATTTTTTAAAACAATTACCAGACCTGTAGAAGGCAGAGTTTTACAGTAAAATGTGCATTTTGTATAAAGTTATTGATGAATTTAAATCTCAAAATATACCACAAAAAAATTTTTGTACCTGCACAATTTAAATAATATAAATTTATAAATACAAAAAACTATTTAACTTAATGATGTACATATTTGATGATGTTTGAAAAATGCTGAAAGCGCTGGCAAAACATTAATTATACTTTGTAGAAAAAAAATAAATATACTCCAAAATTATTATTATCATTTTAAGAAAAAAAAAGTTTACAGGTTTGACAAGTCCATAAATATTTAACTTTTGACAAGGAAATGTTTAAGCATTTACAGTTCAAAAGTTACAAAGAAAATTATCATAAAATTTAATTGCCTGTGAAAATCAACCTAGGAAATAATTGTAGAGGTTATTGCTTGGAAGTTGTTTTACCAATAAATAATACTTATATGAAATATAGCTGAATTTTTATATATTTAACAAAAATTGAAATTGCTATCATAGAATGTTTCTAATCATCTCCATCCCCTGGTTGAGCCGCGTCCTCCGTTTCTTCAGCCAGAGTTTCTGTATTGTCACCGTCCCCTCCAGTCTCATCCCCACCTCCCTCTTCCGTGGTTCCACCATCAGCATTTCCATCTTCTGTATCAGGTTGTTCTTCCCTTTCTTTATTTGCTGAATCGCCCTCTCCTTCAGCGGCTGGTGCGGCTGCAGCTGTTGCTTTTTCTTCTTCATCCTGTTTGGCCTGCTCCTCAGCTGCTGCCTTAGCAACAGCATCAGCTTCTGTGGACAAGTAAATTCTATTAAAAGCTGTCTCCTTTTAAAAAAAAAAATTTTATTAAAAAAAAAATAGTTTCTTAAATTCAGTTACCGTAAAAGAACAAATTAATTATACACATATTTTTTATTGTTATTGATTTAATCAAAGACAAGAATCTTTGGAAATTAATTTATGATAGCATTAAAATATTTTTTAATGTCTGTGAGTTTCAAGGATTTCTTGATTAACTCAAAGTTAAAGACTTTAATTTTAAAAAAAATATATTCTATAAAAAAAATTTAAGACTTCAGTATATTTTAGAAAAATAATTGGGTCTTACAAAGATGCTCAAATTATTATTTTAAAAAATTAATCTTGACAATAAATGTATTAAAGATAACTGGTTCTGACTTAGATTCTCAAGCTTATGAGAGCATACCTAGCTGAGCTCGAACATTCTCTGCTTCAGCCAACATTCTCTCCTCTTCTTCTTCTTCTGGTGTTTTCACGTGAAGTGCAGTGGTTACACCTGCCTGCCACTTTGTTGTGATGGGAGCAGTCGGTTCATCATCATCAGCCTTGTCATCCTTTTCCTGAGGTACAATGATGTACTGTCCATGCTGCTCACATCCAATATCAAACACATACTTGCCACGTCCTTCCGGCTGTTAAAGTAAAAGAGAAGCTGAAGTGGAATGTTATGGATTGGTGCAGACATAATAAGTGTACTAATTAACCTACTGAACACTTACTGAGCAATCCTTTAGATACACTGATAAAATTTATTTTCACCACATAACATTTAGATATATGACTATGGTTATTATTATTATTAGTGGTTTTATATAGCGTGGTACCCCAGCCTAGGGCTGGACTCACCACGCTGTACATACAATTTAACAATCATGAACTTAAAAAATTAATTAACATACATTAACTAAATAAAAAAAGAAATATATTTAAAACTATTTACATGTCAAGCCATGGACGACACCCAGCAGCATCGTTTATCAGTCAGAGGGGGAATCAGTCAGGATAGTAGAGTTTAAAAAGATGTGTTTTGAGTGCAGTTTTGAAGGCTATGATGGACGGTATGTAGCGGCAGTGTAATGGAAGAGAATTCCATTGTTTAGGGGCACAGAAAGAGAAGGATCGTTCACCATATGTTTTTGTGCAAGTCTTGGGGACAGAAAGAATACACACATCTGCGGAGGAGCGAAGCTGTCAAAGGGGTGAATAGACAGAAAGAAGTTTGGTAAGATAGGAAGGGCCGGAATTCGAGAAAAAGTTGTGATACAGAACAGAGAGTTTGTAGTCAATCCGTGCTTGCCAATGAAGTGAATAAAATAGTGGTGAGACATGATAATTTTTATTTGCCTTTATATCATCAATCAGTACAGATTTTATTCAATGAAATTAAAACCTCTTAAAAACAAAGCTTTTCATATAAATCCTTTATAATATGTAATATTGAGCAATTGGGGGGTGGGGGGCCTGAAAATTTGACAAAACATGCATACAAGTAATGCACTTTTTAAGAATCACAATTAGTGCTCCCGCTCCCAAGCCTCACAACTGCACATTCTTTCATGCCCCAGAACTATTTTAATATTCTAAATACCCACCCACTTTTACACAGCAGAATTATTTCAACAACTATTTCAGAAAAAAAAAAGAAAATATTACACACCAGACTAATTTTTGGGGGTTAGGGTTTAGGGGTGGGGCTGAAAATTTGAAAGAATGTGTTGTCATAGGCAACAAGTCTAAGTGCCAAGTTGCCGCTCGAAAGGTTGATTGGAAGTGGATTTATTGGCCGTCCAAAGATTTTGCCAGCCAGTCAACCACAAACAAAAGCAAAGTTAATATAAAGGATTTAATAAAAATATTATTATAGCATAATTACAGAAATAAATATTATGTTCATTTAATTATGTAGCTTAAAAAAGCAAACAGTTCTTTAAAAACTTACTCTGTTTTCTTTGAAGAGGCCGACATACTTGTGATTAGCATGAACCAATTCTCCTTGCCCTTCCCACTTTCCATTGTTCCAGAGTCCACAATACTTAGATCCGGTGGCAGCATAAACATATGTTCCTCGTCCATGGCGCACATGATTCTGCCACTCCCCTTCATAGGTGTCACCGTTCACATAGTAATATTTCCCAAAACCACACCTCTGGTCCTCAACCCAACTTCCTTTAAACCAAAAATGTAACAACATTGAATCAATATTACCATAGAGTATAGATAATGGGATTCCAAAGATATTTTGTTATAGGGAGTGGAGCAAGTTTATGGAACCCAGAAAGTCATTAAACTTAAACATGTTATTTTTCTTTAAATATAAAGGTGAAGCTTTGTTGTAGATTATTCAAAATGTTTGTGCTAAAAAATATTTTTTTAAACTTAATTTTCAAAAACATTTAGTGTAGAGAGGATTGAAATATTAAAATTTGAGTAGGATCATTTTCACTAATAAGATCCATAAAAATAATTTAAAAATTGGCCTATCTTTGAAAGTGTTTTCAGATTTTTTAATAAATGGATTTACACAAGCTATGTCCCTTTTTTCAAACTGTTACTTTTTACAAGAATCATGTCCTGTTAATTTTTGTAAAATAAATGGACTTAATGATAAGTTATGTGATTATGCTATTAATATTTAAAATATTTGTACACCAAGTTTATGAGATTTTAAAAAAAATGTCTAAAAAACTAACCAGCAAACATTATGTGACTGTTGGATCATCTATTACTCTCTTCTGAATTTTAATGCATCAAATTTTTGAAAAAATTATTGCTAAAACTTCTAACTGGATATGCCACTAGTTTTGAATAAACCTACCTTCATACTTGGATCCATCAGGATAGATGAATGTACCCTGGCCATGCTTCTTGTTGTTAATGTAATCCCCAAGGTATCTGGCACCATTTTTAAATCTGATTGAAAAAATAAAATAGGTAAAAAATCATTGGCAACAACATAAAAGTTATTTTAATTTAATTTAAATGATCATTTCCAAAATGAAAATTATTGATGGTGAAGTATCAAAAATTTAAATTATGTAATTTAAGTTTTTAAGAAGCTTTTTGACTGAAATCAAAGTAAATTTCGCTTTAAGAAGAAACCATTGTTCTGTCCAGGGCTGAAACTGAAAGTCAAACTAATAAATGAAGGACTGTGTTCAAGCCATGTGAATGTAATAGTAGACATCTTATTTTCCTATCTTTTGATTCAAGTTTCAACATACCTTGTAGTACTATTCCAAGTCAAAATAAGGGCCTTTTGAGGAAAATAGCTAGTTTTTCATACTGATTAAAAGGGGGAAATAGTAGAGCTTTAAAAGAGTTACATATACACAGTGTTAAATCAAGTTGGAGAAAACTGAATTGTGTCTTGTGCACCACTAAACTGGATTACACCCTGTATACCACTAACTATGGGCATGCAAGCTTGGCCTAGTATAAATGTATTTTTCAGTTTCCAAGATGAAAATTTAATAAAAATCTGATATACTCATAGTTTTATAGCTGCACAGGTCTGGTCCACTACATTTGTGATGTTAACCCTGTTTATGTCACAGCAAGTGTATGTTCCATTTATACAAGTTCTAAAATTTCCTTATGGGACTGCATGATGATGATGGCGGTATAAATTATGTTTGATTTATGATTTCTTATCATTTTGCAATGAGAATGGAAGCTTTTTTATTTTAAAATAGATTTTAAGGAAATAAGATAAGATGAATTTTAAACTGCAGGGAAGTGAATGAAGGCCAGAACCTAGGCTTCGATGGGGGGATGATGTGGAGAGGGTTCTACAGCAGCTGGGAGTCTGAGCATGGAAAAGAAAAGCATCAGTTAGGTCTGAGTGGAAGGAAATGGTGAGGCAGGCCAAAGTCCTACATGAACAGTAGCACCCCAGGGATAGATGGAAGAGAATGAAGTGAAGTTCTGTGGCAGTACTGCGAATCTCAAAAGGTAGACCAAACTCACCTGTAAACACCAGCTCCATGGCGTTTTCCATTTTCATACAGGCCTTCATATGTGTCCCCTTTTGGTAGAGTAGCCTTTCCTTGTCCATGGCGCTCTTCTCTTTCATTTCTCCCTCCCTCATATGTCTGAGGATGTTAAAGAAAGTTAAAAACAATGTTTGACATGGAAATAACACAGTTGACCATTGGAATATTGGTTATGACAGCTGGTGGACATGAACAACTTCTCTGTGTTATTTACAGTTCATCTGAAAATTTTTGTGGTCTATGACTGATTTCTTGTACATCCTCTTTCTGCATGTCATTTCTCAAAAATTTTTTTTTTTTACCAATGAGAATCATCTTCATTATTTGTATAATTGAGTTTAATAAAATAAAAATAATAATTCCTTAACTAATTTGAACAGTATGGAATACAACTGAAACTGGAAGCAACTGTAAAGGAAAGCACAGGACCAAGATAAATTATGGAAAATTCTTGTAGACAGCCTATGCCTCAGATGGGGTTAAAAGGCATAAATAAATCAGTAATGTGAAAGTAGTTTAAATCAGTGGCAGCTTAGCAAAGTGGCTGATATAAAAGTCAAGGATGTCACTGCTATCAGCTTATAGGGATTTTCAAATTAATGAATTATCACAATAAAACAAATTTTGAAATGATGTTGTTATGAGATTTACAAAAAATGATATTTCTTGGCAGCTAGCATTCCCAGTCCAAAGAATACACCAACCGCTGCTTTAATTATTGATATAATTCATTTAATATGTATGAATAGAATAGTTATGCACAACTTTAAAACATCCCAGGTCAATTGGTACTCAAGTATATGTTAAGATCAATTTCTTTTACTTAAAGACAATATTTGAATATTATGGCATAGTTACTGACCTACATACAATACAGTGGCAGTAGTGATAGAGTAAAGTCTACACCACTCGAAATTTTTTTTAGTGTTTTAGTTTGTAGAATGTACAGTTATATACATAAGTGTATGATTCAATGTGTTTTTAAAAATAATTTTAACTATTTATAACAACTATACAAGCAAACACAGGTATATTGATTATAAGAAATGAATAGTTCAATAGTACATACTAGTACTATGACTATGAGTACAAGTATCTTAGTTAATGTTATACATACTTGTGATCTTTTAACTTTTACTGGGACTTCAATTTCATCTAATGAATCTAAATAATGTCTTAGACTTTAACATAACCAAAACTTTCAAAACAGTGTTAAGTACAGTTAAGTCTAAGTTGACTAAGACGACTAAGACTAAGACCTAAGACTAAGATAATAGTATTACAATTGACTGAGTTTTCACTGAGTTGTGTAGTGTAAAATGAGCCTGAGAGTATCTCAGTACTGAAACTCCTTTTTTTTGGAAGTATTTTGGGGACTTGAGACAAGAGGGCAAGAGAGTGAAAGAGAAATAATGTTCACTATCAGTACTATCAGGGTTAATATAATATTAATATTAATAATGATTTTAAATTTTAATATTTCATAAAAACAAATGAATTTAACAATAATCTTACTTACACCAAGTGAGGCCTGTTCCTCCTCCATTTCTTCTGATCCCATGTCAGACATTTTCGTTTTTTTTTTTTTTTTAGGGGGTAGAATATTTTTTTTTCAAAGGGGCTACCAGAACGCTGTCTGCCTTACAAATGAATTTAACAATAATCTTACTTACACCAAGTGAGGCCTGTTCCTCCTCCATTTCTTCTGATCCCATGTCAGACATTTTCGTTTTTTTTTTTTTTTTAGGGGGTAGAATATCTTTTCTTACAAGGGGCTACCAGAACGCTGTCTGCCTTACTTTATGAGCTGGATGTACTAACGTAGCTTAACCACCGTCGCTAAAGAGCGACAGTTGCTAGGTAACAGTACACAACAGCCGGTGTTTGCAAAGGGAAGTCATACTAAATATATCCAGAGCAGTGAAGAAAAATTGGTTATCTTTCTTATTCTAACAACTTTACCTTCGTGGATGGTAGCCTTATTTATTTAGGAAACTGGTTTATATAAAAAAAAATTAACTAGATATCGCTAAGCATTTACAATTTTTACCCTAAAAAACACAATTATATCACATAATTAGTTTACAATGGATTTTAATAATTGTATTTCACGTAGATAAAATAACTATGAAACAGTGAGTGAGAAGGATTTAACTTGTAACTTTATACAAGGTAATCAGGTAGCATTTACTTACTTACGCCTTTTACCCCATCTGCGGCTTTCCTTTACATTTAAAGTGTCTTCTAGGTGTTTCCCACACTTTGTGTGTCAGCCTCTAGATCAACGCCTCTACGCATTCTTAGGCATTCCTCTCATTCTTGTTCCTTGTGGATTCCATGTTTGGATTGTCTGGTGATGTTATCTGGGGGTTTGCGGAGAGTGTGCCCTATCCATATCCATGTTTTTCGTATTATTTCATCAACAATAAGCTCCTGGAATGTTATTTCCACTAAGTCCTTGTTGGTGATGGTGTTTGGGCATTTTATGCTCAGGATCTTTCAAAGGTTAGTATTTATGAAGGTCTGCACTTTCAGCATAATAGAGTAGGACTGTTTTGACATCATTAGGCACAGAAAGACATAAATCATTAAAAAAAAAAAAAGAACAACACAACAAAAATTTGAATACAGACAGAAATGAATACAGAAAGACAGACTTAGATATAAAAGGTTAGTATTTATGAAGGTTGTCACTTTCAGCATAATAGAGTAGGACTGTTTTGACATAATTAGGCACAGAAAGAAATAAATCATTAAAAAAAAAAAAAAGAACAACACAACAAAAATTTGAATACAGACAGAAATGAATACAGAAAGACAGACTTAGATATAGATGGATGAATAGATAATAATAATAAAGTTCATTTCAAAAACACGCTTCATCCCCAAAGGCTCGAAGCGCGGTACAAAGTCAACAAAAAACATATCTTTAATTAACCACATTTAAAACAAACGCAACACTACAGAAACTAACTACAAGCATACAATGTCAAAGTCTTTCTAGCCATTTCAACCATAAGCAACACAGCCATTATGCATTAACTGGAAAATAAGGTAGACAATCATCCCAGAAGGTATTTGCGAAATAGATGTGTCTTTAGATCGGTTTTAAAAAACTCCAGTGTCTGATTGTTTCTGAGATCGACTGGAAGGGCGTTCCAAAATGATGGATAGTTGGATAAATAGAGGGATAGACATAGATACGCTTAGAGTTAAGATTTCCGGGTCTATGATATTAGTGCTGGCAAAAATAATTGGTGGCTTATGACTACCAACATAAAAAAATGCAATGCACTTTGCTTTACACAAAATCTTCAGTGGCAGGACTCTACGTATGCAATAATCAATTTGTACTATTGGTTGCACCGGTGCGAAACTGCTCTAAACATGTCCGCGCCACTTTTAGGCGACTTCCGACGATGCCATCGTACCAAACCGGTGGGTGTCTTAATCACTAAGCTAAAAATGTTATTAACCAATTATATTCATGCTCGATTCACAGAAACAAATTTTCAGTTACTGCTACAAAGTATCCGAGTTCAAAGTCATTGTAGAAAAAATGCCATACTGGCCCAAATTAGCCTTAGATCAATTGTTGTTGTTTTTTTGGCACAGGGGTTGGCACCCTTTTTGCTATTTGCATGCCAATGTAAGATTTTAAATTCATTCAGCTTGCCAATAACTTATAAGTGTACCATTTAAGGTGCATATTTAAAAGTAGTTATAACTATTTTTGGTCTCCCACGTGCCATTGAAAATCGCTGTGCGTGCCAGGTTTGGCATGCGTGCCGTAGTTTGCTAACCCCATGCTTTAGAAGACTGTATTGCAAATCTAGTCAACAGTAAAATAATTATTATTAATAGTGGAGACCCTGTCCTGGAAAAAAACCCAGCCCAGACAAATGTTTAGTGACGTTGTGAGTGACGTAGTGAATGACGTAGTGATACCGTCTGCTGCTCATTTCGAAAGGCGGAAAGGAGTTGATTCTGTCAGTGTCAAAACCAGGGGCGAAGTTGACCGAAAAAGGGGGGGGGATTATTGTTCCCCCATTGGGTGTTCTCAAATCTACTGGACCTATCTCACTGGCCAAAGCGTTTTTAAATACTAGTATTTACATACATATTACACAGGCATAGATTAATACCACCCAACCCCCCCCCCACACACACACAATCTAAAAGGAAGAAGTCCCATCCATCAGTTGGTGTCATTTAAGTCCCTGGTTATGGAGATGCAGTAAATTCAAAAAATATATTTAAGTTCAAGGCAGGTTGTTAGAATTAAACTATTCATCCATCGCAGAGCGCATGCGCCAAGCGCCATCAACATTCATGGACAGTTTTTTAAAAAAAATTTCACAGTTGTCACAAATCTCTTATTTCAGGTGTAACCAGTTGAACTACCCCCCACCCAACACGTTCGTAGAAAGCGCCCTACACCAGAGAGGTCGCTGGGGTGCAGGACGATGGATAACATCTACAATTCAACTGGTTACCACCAGAAGGAAGCCTTCCCCACAAAGGAAGAGATCCGGGAGTGCAACGCTGCTTTGAACAGGCCGCCCTACCCCAACTTTGATTGGTGGTACCAAGACCCTGTAATTCACGAGTGTCACCTCTGTGGTTATTTTTTCCATGGCGATAAAAAAGTAGTCCTCAACTATCCTAATCCCCACCCATCCCATCCCCGCAGCGCTACGGCCCATGTGGGGCTTTGGCCTGCCTCACCACTTCCTTCCGCTCAGACCTAACTGATGCTTTGGCCTGCCTCACCACTTCCTTCCGCTCAGACCTAACCCGTGATTTTCTTTTCCATGCTTGGATTTCCCAGCTGCTGTAGATCTTTTTGGCACATCATCCATCCATCTAAGCCCAGGTCTGCCTTTGAGCCACACAATCCCCCCTCCCCAACCCCCCAAAAATTCTGGCCATCCATTAGAGCAGGGGTCGGCGAGCTCGGGGTAAAGTAACCCAAATAAGTAAAAAATGAACATCGGGGGGGGGGGGATAATTCATCAATCAACACGTACAATTCTATTAAAAGCGCGTTTCTTTTTGACGGATGGCTTTTCTTGTGGCAACAGCTTCTTGAACACAACTATGTACACCAACTTGTACACACTTTGTACACAGATATCGATGCTACTGCGTATGCACCCATATGCTGTAAAAACTGCACACGAGGAAGCCTCCAATCGTTGCTGTCCTTTCGCAACAACCCATCGCTAAAGACAAGGACTTCCCACGTCTAGGATAGACGAATAGCGGCCCCTTTAGTTAGACTAAATCCCATTAGGATGTCATTTGTGGTCGTTTATTTTAGTTAAACTGAAGAAGTAACTTTACAAACATAATATAGTCCTTTCAATTATCTTTCATTTGATACCTCATTTTGTCTTACACACCCAACAATAATATTTTAAATACTTTTTTAATCCCTACCTCTCACTTCTGGTACCCGGGTACGAATAGTCGCAGCCTAAAAAAAAAAAAACCAAAGCAGTGAAATCAAACTCTCCCTATAAATAGATTTTATTTTAGTCGCCATTTTGATTTTAAATTATCCATGATTTTCTTACTTTCAAATCCGGGGGGGGGGGGGGGGGGTTGGCTGTAACGTCGGCTTGAATAAAACATATTCTGTGGCGTGAAGGCTAAAAATGCATCAGTGAAACAAGTATTTTCGTTGCTTCCATCCAAACAAGACATTCAACCCTCCATCAATCTTCGTAGCGATATAGCTATCCAGTGGCCTAGGAAGGCTGGGGGCGGAGGAGAAGGGGCGGCATTTTGGGCCATTTTTTAGCTTTTTTTTTAAAACTGGGTGGGGTTTGCAAAAAAAAAAACACCATCCCTAAAACAACAGCAAACAAAGAACAAGGAAAAGCAAAAAAAAAAAAAAAAAAAAAAAAAAAAAAAAAAAAAACACCAAACAAAAAAAAAAAAAAAAAAAAAAAAAAAGAAAAAAAAAAAAAAAAAAAAAAAAAAAGCAACAAAAAAACAACAACGATTACCTTCATCTTCCATTTGGAATGGTGCGTCAAGCTACAAGACGGGCTCATGATGTGTTTTGTCATTGTTTCTTCAGTGTTTAGATGCTCCTCAGTTTACACAGATTTATCTACGATTTTATTAGAGCAAACTGTTTTCAACCAAATAGTGGCATGCAGTTTTTTTCCTCTGTGCTATTTCCCCCCCCCCCCAAAAAAAAAAATTACTGTAAACGTACTGAAATTAACACTCGCTTTACGATTTCCTTCTATAAACTGTTTTCAACCAAATAGGGGCATGCAGTTTTTTTCCTCTGTGCTATTTCCCCCCCCCCCCCAAAAAAAAAAATTACTGTAAACGTACTGAAATTAACACTCGCTTTACGATTTCCTTCTATCTCCCGCCCCCATTCTCTCTCCTTCATCCTCTCGCTCTCCCCCCCCCCCTCTCTCTCTCTCTCTCTTTCTCTCTCTCTCGTTCTCTCTCTCTATCCTCCGAGGGTACCGAAAGTAACCTGCCGCTGTCTCCATCTCGCAGACTTTACGTCGCCAGAAGAGGCCGAAGGTGATCCGGAGAGATGAGCTCCCCATCCCGGTCCTCCCCAACCGCTACCCTTACCGCTACACGTCGGCACAGCCGTGCACCGTCGGCAGGACGGCAAAGGAACTGGATATTTATAGAACGACATGTAAGCACGATCTTGTATCTTTACCAATATCAGACATTTCACAGTGTAGCATTTCATTGAATGAGAGCAGTCACGTGAGCCCATCAGCCGCTGAGGCTGCAGGAGATAAAAACAAATTATTCTAATTTGCATATTATATAGCAGGGGGCCTCAAAAAGTCACGGAACGGCTCTGCGTACAATATGGTGAATTAGCAAATATTTCTCATTAAGTGCTGACCCTCTAAGATTACTAAATACAAAGGGATTTCCACAGATCAAGTAAATAATCGACAGGTTTTTTGCTCCTTTGAAATTTCAGCTAGTTTTAATCTTTGTGTGAAATTGTTTCCCTAAATTTTATCATACCAATAAAGCAGCGGTTCTCAACCTGTGTGTCATGACAGCTTTGGGGGTTGGGGGAATCGGACGCCCCTTACAGAGGGGTCGCCTAAGGCCATCTGTCAACACATATTTATGAAGTAGCCACAAAAATAATTTTATGGTTTGGGGATCACAACAACACGGGGAACTGTATTTAAGTGTCGCGGGATTAGAAATGTTGAGAGCCACTGCCATAGATAGATTTGTCAAGCTGGTCAAGGATTTTCAAAAACTGGAAACTAAATCTCCGACCTAAAATATTCTATTAAAAATTACATAAATGATGAGGTTACTGGGATAGGCGTCCAAGGAGCACAGTGTGAGAACAACTACTTTGACGTTGCTATAGAGTATAGAGTATAGAGTATATAATCTTAGGTTTTGTGTGAAATCTTTCAGTCACGTTAACACCGAAGATCAACTGTAGCGACAAGCTGGACTTAAGAATGGTCAACGAGGTCAGAGGTTACGAAACTGTAAGTACGGCTAAAAAAAGGGGGGGGTGGTGAGGAAATATGGGGGGCGGGGAGGGGGGTTAATGGTTGGAAATTGGTTCAGACAGGGATGAGGAATAGGAATCAATAGTTGGAAATGGATTCTGGCAGTGGGGAGGAATGGGGTTCAATAGTTGGAAATGGATTCTGGCAGTGGGGAGGAATGGGGTTCAATAGTTGGAAATGGATTCTGGCAGTGGGGAGGAATGGGGACATGGGTTGGGAGGGGGTACATAGAACCAATTTACTGGTGTACAATCGGTAATTAAAATGCGTGGGGGCTATCAATCATAATTTCAGAAGGCTTTCCCAGAGGTTCACCTGGACATGGACTAAGATACAGGTTAAAACCAGCACACTGTCTTAGATACAAGCACGGCCGTTCTGACTGATTGATCTCTAAGATAGCGTTCTTATCACTTCTGCGCATTACATATTGTGCTCTAGTTGTAGCAGCATCACTCCCAATGCACCCCCCCTCCAAACCACCATGGTTTCTCTCCTCAGGCCATCATGTCTGCGTCATCCATGGCAAGTTGTGCACTAATGCATCACTCCCAATGCACCTCTACCCCAACCACCATGTTTCTCTTCTCAGGCCATCATGTCTGCGTCATCCATGGCAAGTTGTGCACTAGTAGCATCACTCCCAATGCACCTCTACCCCAACCACCATGTTTCTCTTCTCAGGCCATCATGTCTGCGTCATGGCAGGCTGTACCCTAGTAGCATCTCTCTAAATCCCCCCCCCCCTCTCCATATTTCTATCCTCAGGCCAGCATGTCTGCGTCATTGCAACCCTTCAGGAAGGGACCGGAACAGTCCACACATCCCTCCCAATGCACCTCTCCCCCCACCCCCCTGTTTCCCTTCTCAGGCCATCATGTCTGCGTCCTGGCAGGCTGTACCCTAGTAGCATCTCTCTAAATCCCCCCCCCCCTCTCCATATTTCTATCCTCAGGCCAGCATGTCTGCGTCATTGCAACCCTTCAGGAAGGGACCGGAACAGTCCACGTCCGGTCCGACTATGATTCCGTTCGGTCTGAGTGTAAGTATCGATCTAGCAACATTTTTGAAGGTAATATTACTTAAGCATATTTGTTGTAAAGAATCGATTCTTTGCTTCGGTACCAATATATTTGCTTGTTAATTTTTTTAAACAAGACCACGCAAGATTGGAAGACTCGATTTATGTTTACTTATATTTGGTGGTCTTGTTTCCGGTAATGATCCCTATATTGATTGAATAAAGTTAGTTTATGTCTTTCTATACCCATTAAATGTTTTGATCTGCTGTTCAGATTAATCGTATCTCTGGTATCAGCAGGAAATTAATTACGACACATGAAGTAGTCTGTATAATAACACATGCAGTAGTCTGTTTCATGACACACGCAGGAGCCCCTATAACGACACACGAAGTAGCCTGTGTAACGACATATGTGTCCATTTCAGGAGCCGCTCTTAGTGCCGTATAAATCTCACTCGAAATTCGATGAATACGTTGTGGAGACCCTACACCCCGGCTGGAGGAAGGATCCACTTTATAGGCGGTAAGACTGCATGAGGGAGGCCCATACAAGGGGGGTGCATTTTTCTGTACCCATGGAGTGCACTTTTCTGTACCCATGAGGTGCATTTTTCTTTACTTATGGGGTGCATTCAACAGCTTGGAGGATGGGAAAAACGGAGCTGCGAAATTGGGGGGGGGGGTAGTGAACATTTGCTCGTATTTCTGGACTATAAAAGAGAATATTGGCACAAAATAAAAATAAAATAATTTATGGCAGATGCCCCTAGAAATCATGTTGTTTAAAGCTTTCATAAAATTATAGAGCTCAAGAAAAGTTCTAGCTTTTCAGCTTGATCTTTGAACAGACACGCCCCCCTTTCCAAACAAAATAATCTCAGGGGCAGTTCAAGAAAAAACAAACAAACTTTGTCGACACTATATGTCTCCACACAGGGAACAGGGTTGACACTATATGTCTCCACACAGGGAACAGGGTTGACACTATATGTCTCCACACAGGGAACAGGGTTGACACTATCTATCCAGACAAGGAGGAACATTGTTGACAACATTTATCCACAATGGGAACATTTTTGAATATATATGTATCACATTGGGAACATTGTTATATATATATATATATATCTCACAAAGGAGCATTGTTGTCAATATGTGTATCCACACAGGGAAATTTGATAAAAACACATGCATCACACAGGTTAGATTGTTTACAATATATGTATCCACACAGGGAACATTGATAAAAAATACATGTATCCACACAGGGAACATTGATAAAAAATACATGTATCCACACAGGGAACATTGATAAAAAAATACATGTATCCACACAGGGAACATTGAATATCTATCTTTAAAAAAAATTATCGTGACGTTTTCCATCCATCGCAAACTTGTTCAAAGCCTGGCAGTGAGTTTAGAGAAGCGTATGCTAGCTGCTATTCTTTCGTGTCTTCTCTCCTCACAGATGTGTCAAGTTCAGCTTCCAAGAGAGCCTTGACGAGCCCGAGCCCACCAATGTATCAACGCGATGAGCAGACACGCGAGACGGCGTGAAAAATTACAACAACAAAATATTGGAGTAACATCAATAGAACATACAAATAATGTCAACAAGCTAAATACACGACTTTGTTCAATTCCTTTTTGAAAGCCCCTGTAGCTCCCGTTTCATTTTTGTGCATGTGTGTGTGTGTGTGTGTGTGTGTGTGTGTGTGTGTGTGTGTGTGTGTGTGTGTGTGTGTGTGTGCGTCTGTGTAAACAATATAATTGAGGAATGGGAAGTTAACATCAGCCACTGAATGAAATATTTTTGTGTGTGTGTGTGTGTGTGTGTGTGTGTGTGTGTGTGTGTGTGTGTGTGTGTGTGTGTGTGTGAGTGTGTGCGTCTGTGTAAACAATATAATTGAGGAATGGGAAGTTAACATCAGCCACTGAATGAAATAATAATTACCTTGCCTGGCTCTTTGATCCCTGTCCTTGTGTACTCTTTGTCCCTCTGTAATCATTGTTCCTATGTAATCATTGCCCCTATGTAATCATTGTCCCTATGTAATCATTTTCCCTATGTAATTCTTGTCCCTATGTAATTCTTCTCACTATGTAATCTTTACCACTATGTAATACTTATCACTATGTAATCCTTGTCACTATGTAATCCTTGTCACTATGTAAACTTTGTCACTATGTAATCCTTGTATCTATGTAATCCTTGCCCCTAATCCGTCTCACTATGTAATCATTGTCTTTATGTAATCATTGTCCCTATTTAATCTTTGCCACTATGTAAGCCTTGCCACTATGTAATCCTTGCCACTATGTAATCCTTGCCACGATGTAATCCTTATCACTTTGTAATCCTTGTCCCCATATAATCCTTGCCACGATGTAATCCTTGTAACTATGTAATCCTTGCCACGATGTAATCCTTGCCACTATGTAATACTTGTCCCTATATAATCCTTGTCCCTATGTAATTCTTGTCCCTATGTAATCCTTGTCCCAATGAGCCAGGGTCTCCCACCATCAATGATCTTATCTTCGTATCAGCACACGTCACTTTAGGCCAAGCTATGTTTATTTGACTTTTTTTGTTTTTTTTTATAAATCTGCTGAGCGTGGTCACGGTGTGTGGGGTGGGGTGGGGGGGGGGAGCCAAAATCCTCCCTCCTCGCTTAAAGAAAAGATAGAAGAGACATTTGTTTCTACGCAAACCGGAACTGTTATCTAATGACCCCTGCCACTGACAGGAGTAACAAGCGCATGCTCACGTTTTCCAAAAGTGTTTCTACGATTCCAAGAAGAGTAGCCTTCGAAATTGTTGTGTGTAATACATTTGATAAATAATATAAGAATTTTTTAAAAAGTGGTTTTGGAAGGGCGGGAGCTTGGGATATGTCTATTCTGCCAAGCAAAGCTGTTCCAACAGTTTAAAAAAAATAAATCTTGATGACTAGGGCGTGTCGTTAAGTGGGTTCAAGAAACCCTTTGAAGATACCATAAGATAGGCGCATTTGCCCTTTTTTAAAAAAATATATATATTTAAGAAAAAAAATGCAATGCTGTTGTATCTTAGTGTCAGTTCAAGTAAGACTGAACACATTGACCAAAAGCTAGCTACTTCCTGCCAAACAGAGGCGGCCGCAATGCGTGAACTTCCCATTGACTAACGTTACTTAGTAACCGCACTGTATGGGATTCCTAAATAGTGCTGCCAATTCTCCTCCTCACCCCCTTTTTTTACGGGTATGGTACCACCACTGAACCAAATTAATATTCAAATGTACCACCTTCTTTGAAACGGCAGATTTATTATATAATTTCCGTATAACAAAAAAAAATATTTCACAGCAAACTCACTTGCGGCGTTTTTAATAATCTCCTTAATTTCTCAGGAATCTAAACGTTAGTGACGAAATTGTTACATAGTGAATCATGTATGATGATGTATAGGTTTTTAAAAAATATCATTCATTCCACCAAAAAAAAAAAAAAAAAAAAAAAACAACAAACAACAAAAAAAAAAAAAAAAAAAAAAAAAACCATACCAGCAGAAAAAACAAAGAGTTTTAGCCGTTAACAATAACGAAAAAAAAAAAAGAAAATATGAAAAGACTTATTCAGAAAAAAGACAATAAAGTAAGAAAAAGACTTTTTTTCCATTGATTTACTTTTTACTTTTTATTTGAGGTTCGCCAACGGCCCTTGATGTCACTCTTACAAAGATGTTACTTTTGAATGATCCCCCTTGATTTAACACAATGGTGTGCATTATTTAAGCATTATTTAAGCAATGATGGTTAGAGATTTCTCTCAAAGATCATGACCCATTTTTTTAAAATATCCTTTCTCAAATCATTTTATTATTTAAGGTTGTATTGACAACCTCTTCTCTCAAAACCAGTAATTGAGTAAGTTTAATATTTATAACAATCAACATTTCGTTTGGACCTTACATGTAAAAAAATCTGACCAACTTATTGCCGGATTTAACAGTGATTTTTATCAATACAAAGCAAATAAGTTATATGGAAACGAATATAAAAGTGAATTGTTTTATACTTTTTTTTTGTTTTGTTAAAAGGTCTGAAATAGCAACGACTGGAGTTGGAAAAGATATGCGAATACGTTATTACTGAATTAATCGTGAAGAATGATACAGTCTATGGTTGACCATTACGACATATCGGTCTGACTCGGTTGCGATTTGAAATATGTTCACCACAGGTCTACAAAGTTATTGAATTGCACCCAACAGGCCACATTGACACCCGACAAAGGCAAAGCTGACTGAACGGAATGAAGCTTACGTCAAGGTTTGACAAAATCAAACTGGCCTGGCAGTTGACACCATTCATCTTTGGCATTAATATTAAAAAAACAAAAAACAACAATATATTACTCTTTTTTGGATTTTTAAAGTGCATTTCTAGTTTTCATATATATTTTAGCGTCTTGTAATTTTACTAAACAAAGTGCTTAACTTATAGCTTGTATAATATACCAATATACCAATTGCATAGAATCTATATATAGACATTTCAATGTTATCTAACAGCGTGGATTCCTCTCAAGGATGTAGCATAAGTTGCCGTCATTCTTGGGATAACTCCACGTGAAGCCGTTCCCTGGAGAGGAAGACAAAAGAAAGCACAAGATCAGGGTCTGTTTGTGGTTAGATGGCGGGCATGTATAGGTCAAACGGTTTCATGGAAGACATATTGATGAAACTGCCTACAATTATTACGGAGTAGCAAAATAGAACTGCAACCCTTTTACATCAGGCCTGGACAACTCAAAATGCAAGGCGGGCCGTAAAAATTTATGATAAACTTGTTCGGGCCGAAAGGAAATAGGCGGGGGCGGGGGGGGGGGGGGATATTTAGAAAAAAAAAAAAA